>QANZ01006800.1:1984-44495 GCA_003254925.1 Chamaecrista fasciculata
GATGGGAGTGAGAGGGGCAAATTAGGAATTCTACCATAATTCCCTAGGTAGACTTGGATTACATCAGAAATGTGAAGTAAAGAAAAATGGCCTATGTAATGTAAAGCCCTTTACATTGTAATCCACTTTACATAGCTCAAATTACCATACCAAACACATGAAAATCTTAAAAACCGTGCCCTTTTACATTGTAAACCTCATCTCCTCCCTACCAGACGGAGCCCTTAATAGCAACCTGAAAAACGCTGATTAAACTTCTAGTCAAACTCAAACCACTTCACCTACTTCACAGTTCACACTGTCCCAAACTCCCAATAATAATTACCCCGTGTCAATTATTTTCAAAATATGTAATCTGAGTTACTAAAATATTTAAAAGATATGTAATATACTACTGCTATTTAGTTGTTAAACGTTAAAAGAAAGCTACTATTTAGTTTCTTGACCAGAATAAGAATTACTTTTAGTTGTTATTAATTGACTAATTAATCAAAATGCATTTGCTGAAAACAGATTCTCCTGCGAAATGTGAAATTAGGATGTGTTGCCATTTATAACATAAAAAATTATAAATATGATTCCCTAATATGGATAGAAAATGTTGATTCACAGGCAGAGGAAAGTGAAAAAATATGAAGTTTAAAATGTTAGGGAATTCCTTATTGTGGTGTGAATTTATTGCACCTGAAAACGCGTCATTAGGGCATTTCAGGGCCTATAAATGAACCCTTCTATCTTCTCTCACTTGTCATAATTATTCATGCAAGCACTCATCAAGCTCCTTCCTCTGTTTTCTCATCTCAAATTTATTGCCCACTTTTCCCTCCCACTTCTCTTTCTTATGAAGAGGGTTAGAGGGATGATTATGAGTTTATGACTAAAGTATGTTTCAGATATTATGATCTTTTATCTTTTTATTCATTTAATTTTCACCTTTAAACCCTATATATGAATAGTTTGCTTAGATTTAGACTAAGATAAATTATAAAATATTTTTTTATATAAATTTTACTTTTATTTCTTTTTCATGTATAATTATCAAGAATAAAAAAATATTGTATTTTTAACATTTTATCTTTACTTTTTTATATTTTTCCAATACATAAAATTTAATTTTTACATATAACATAATTTTTTTTTTCTATTATAGGTGGGGTATCACCTTATCCATTCTCAAAACTGTTAATATTGGATTTAGACTTAAAAAAAAAAGACCCAAACTCATGATAAATTTTGAAGGTACTCATTGAGTTTAAGTGTTTTTGATCATTCATACTTTTATATTAATTAATTAATTAATTAATTAATTAATTTATATTCTCACGGTGGTTTTCTCTCATTCATGCATGATAAAAAATTAAACAAAAGTATTATTTTGGTTTCTTACTTTTAGGTGAGATTCAAATTTGTCTCTAAAATTATATTTGAATTAATTTTATGATTTATATTTTTTTTGTTAAAATTAGAGTTTTTTATTAAAATATTTTCTTGATATTTTTTTTGTTATTTTGTTTTATAAATTATTATTTTTATCTTATTACACTAATTCCCATTTTATATATAACCAATGTTTTAATATAAAATGTAAGTTTTCTTTTTTTAAAAAACGAAGCTCAAAATATCTACTAAACTACTTGTCCCATTCCTCTTAATTAATTTTTTTATTAAGTAATATAATCCAATTTCATAAAAATAATATTTAAGCATTACTATAAAATTTATGAGGGTGTCAACATATGTCAAATAATTTTGTTAAGAATTAATATAGTATATAAGCATTAGTTATTTTTAAAACGTAAAAGGATTAAATTGAATCTGGTCCAAGACTAAAATATAACTTCCGTTTTCTTTTAAAAAATATGGCAGGAATCAAGGAAGTGAACACTAATTTGATTTGTTGTGTTTGTACTTACTATGCAGGAAAAGAAAAGCGTGTCTGAGAGCGTAGTGGAAGGAATTGAATTTGAAGGCACACTGAAAATTTGAAGGCCCAATCGCGTTTTTAAAACTCACATTTGCTTTCAGTTTCACTCACTCACTCGCTAATATAAATTTGTGCCTACAACACAACAAATCCACAAACATTCTCATTTCTCACTCACTCTCCTCCTCTTATTTTTCTCTCTCTCTCTCTCTCTGCAAAATCAAAATCAAAATTAATAATAATATGCAAAATCAACTTAGCCATATGACCACTTTCTTCATTCTTCTCTTTATCCTCTCCTCATCTTTCACTGTAAGCTTCACTAATCACACTCTCATTCTTCTTCTTTATGCTTTTATCTCTGATGGCTGTTTTATTATTCGTCAATGCAGGTTGGATTCGCCGGCGCCGATGAGAAAAACCCATTCACGCCCAAGGCTTTCTTGATTCGCTATTGGGACAAGGAGATCCGTAACGGCAAGCCCAAGTCCTCCTTCCTTCTCTCCAAGGCGTCGCCATTAACCGCCGTGGACTCCGCCGCGTTTGCCAAGCTCGCCGCCGGAAACGCCCTCTCCACGCGCCTCCCGGAATTCTGCTCCGCCGCGAACCTCCTCTGTTTCCCCGATGTGGGACCCAGCTTGGAGAAGCACGATAAGGATTCGAGTTTCGCGGTGTATCAGGATAAGAACTTCACCAACTACGGGACGGATCGGGTCGGCGGGAGAGACAACTTCAAGAACTACTCCGAGGGGGAGAATATTCCGGTGAACGATTTCCGGCGATACAGCCGCGACTCCACCGGCCACAATGACGGTTTCTTGAGCTACGGTTCCAACGGCAACGTGGTGGACCAGAGTTTCCACACCTACGCCGCCGGAGCGACAGGCGGCGACGGCGAATTCAAGAAGTACGCCGATTCCACCAATGTCCCGAACCTGCAATTCACTTCCTACTCCGACGAGGCCAACGGGAGGGACCAATCCTTCTCGAGCTACAGCGAGAACGGAAATGCAGGCGACCAATCGTTCTCGAACTACGGGAAACACGGGAATGGGGCAAAGAGTGATTTCACAAGCTACGGGACGAACTCCAACGTCGTTGGTTCTGGATTCTCGAATTACGGCGAGACGGCGAATTCCGCGAATGACACGTTCACGAACTACGGTGTGGAAATGAACAATCCCACCAATAACTTCAAGAACTACGGCGACGGCGGCAATGGAGCTCACGATAGCTTCGCTAATTACAGAGACCAAGCCAATGTAGGAGCCGATTCGTTCCAATCGTATGCCAAGAGCTCAAACGCCGCGGAAGTCGATTTCTCAAACTACGGGAAATCCTTCAACGAAGGCACAGACAAATTCACCGGATACGGCAAAGGAGCTCAGGGGCAGAAAATAGGGTTCAAAGGCTACGGGGTGAACAATACCTTCAAAGATTACACGAAAGAAGGCGTCACTTTCCAATCCTACACAAATGTAAGCTCTACACTCAGTGCTTCGATGGCGAAATCTGGTGCTTCTTCTGGAATCAGTGGCAATTTGGTAAAAAAGTGGGTGGAACCGGGCAAATTCTTCCGCGAATCGATGATGAAGGAAGGGACTGTGATGCCTTTTCCGGATATCAGAGATAAAATGCCAAAAAGGTCGTTTTTGCCCCGATCGATCCTCGCTAAATTACCATTCTCCACCTCCAAGATCTCGGAGCTGAAGCAGATTTTCAAGGTCTCCGATAATTCCTCCATGGACAAGATCCTCGCGAGCTCGCTGAGCGAGTGCGAGAGAGCACCGAGCCCCGGCGAGACCAAACGCTGCGTCGGCTCCGTCGAGGACATGATCGACTTCGCCACCACCGTGCTCGGCCGCAACGTCGTCGTCCGAACCACCCAAAACGTAAACGGGTCGAAGAACAAGGTGGTCGTGGGTCGGGTCGAAAAGATCAACGGCGGTCGGGTCACACAATCCGTTTCGTGCCATCAGAGTCTCTTCCCTTACCTTCTTTACTACTGTCACTCGGTTCCCAAAGTTCGGGTCTACGAAGCGGATCTCCATGACCCGAAAACGAAGGCCAAAATCAACCATGGTGTTGCCATCTGTCACTTGGATACAAGCGTGTGGAGCCCGACCCATGGAGCATTCTTGGCTCTCGGGTCGGGTCCGGGTCGGATAGAGGTTTGCCACTGGATCTTCGAGAATGACATGACTTGGACCATTGCTGATTGAATGAATGAGACACAGACCTCTTATTCGGCTAAGAAAACTTAGCGGAAGGGGCTTCAGATTTAATTCTAATTATTCCAAATCAAGTAATTTTATTTTATTAGTTTTTCCATAGAAAAGTAAGAAGTTATGGGGTTAATTTTACATTTTATATTTTATATAAATATTTCTCATATCATTATGAGCTTGGTTCTGTAATTGTATTTTTTTTTGCTTTTGTTGAATGGCTGGCTTCCCTAATGATTGGAGGCAAATGAAGCAATGGGTTTTCACTTCAACTAGCTTTTGATCTAATAATCCATTCATGATATTGATGCGTGATGTTAGTTTGGATTGAATAGTTAGTTGTGTGAAAAACTGAAATAGGTGTGTTGATTAGACAAAATGAAGTATATAGACTATAGTATAGTAGGTGTGTGATGTGAAGAGACAAAATGAAAGTGATCAAGATTGTTCATTCCATGACCATATGTTGAAAATTTTGATATATACTATACATATGGAGGAGAAAGGAAAAAAAAAGAAGGAAAAATGAAAAAAAAAATGGAATAAAATAAAAAAAGAGGGNAAAGAAGGAAAAATGAAAAAAAAATGGAATAAAATAAAAAAAGAGGGAACAGAGGGTAACACAGAATTGGATTTTCCACAAATATACAAAGCCATGTGAACAAAAGGATGAGGTGGTCCTTAAACCACCAAAATTGTGCTCTCTTGTATTGGTGTGAGATGGTTCACGAGACAGCTATTGTTGGCCAATGTCCAAAAAGTATTTTTAAACCAATTTTTTACTTATCTATTTCTTTCTTTATTTATTTTATATAAATATTTTACACTTCATACTTCATATCATATGCATTGGCTTTAGTTCTTAGTTGAACTCTAAAATTTAGGATAAATTGCTGAGTTTGTTGCCTTTCTAGCTACATGTCTAATCACTCCTGTTTTTATCTACTACAGTACCATAGTTCTCTCTCTAACACACTTTTCTTCTTTTTTTATTTCTTTAAAATAAGAAATTGATATTGATTTCAAGAAAATTACAATTGCGGTAGAGACTAGAGTAGTATTAATTAAATTTCATGATTATTCCAGTTTTTAATAATATTTTGAATTTGATTACCTCTAATAATATTGTATTGTATGAGTATGAGTATGAGTATATGTATGTATTGTATTGTGATAAGAGAGTATGTATCTATGTAAGAACCTCAGGTGGAATAGTGAAGTACAATGCAAATATGCCAAAGCAAAAACCAAAAAAGTATCCACAAATGATTGAACAAGGCCATGCTTGAGTGTTCAACAATACTTCAATAATATCCCCTTTCATTGCTTGCTTTCTATTTTTTCCCATTTTTCTGAAAAATACTTTATGAATTAAATACTATTTTTTTTATTAAATACTAAATAAATTCATAATTTAAGTTAAAAAAATAATGTTTTCATTTTATTTTTCTAAACATTAAATTATAAAATCTAATATTTCAAATAAATGATACTACCAAAGGTAGTTACCAATTTAGGAAAGTAAAATAACAATCAAGTTTGCCATTCATTCATTATATTTATTTAAAAAAAAAAATTGAAGACTTATTATCTTTCATGCACTAAATTAGTAACCTACTCTTAAGTCAATCTTGCCATATATATCTCCTCTTTTTAATTTTAAAATTAGTTAGCATTATCTATTCCCTTTTGTTATGGTTTACACTCTGCATTGGGATTTCACCAGAACTAATCATATATGACAAGTTTATTAATGATTGATCAATTCAATTACAAGGATTAAATGAAGAATTAAGTAAACTATCTCATCGTCTTGGATTCGTTTAACACTATAATTGTCTCGGATTCCAACAATGCAATTTACAAACTGATTCTTCAGCATCTTTGGTAGAGTGTCATCATCTCGATGTGTTTGGTTTTGCTTTCGGCTTACATATTATTCCAACACTATCTAATACTAATAATTTTCCTAATATGAGAACATATTATTTTTTTATCAGGAAATAATTGAGTATCCCAGACATGCATAATGTTATTGTTTGTAAACATGTATGGATGTCTTTTTACGTTTTAATTAATATTAGAGAATAGAGATAGATAATGTAAGAGTGAATTAAAGTTTTGAATTTTACCGTTAGTCGAGTTTGAACGTTGGATTACTCACTTAATGCAATTTGCATGTGCCAACATGAAAAGAAAAGCACAACGGCTCCATGACTAGAAATCTCATCATGCAAATTAAAGTGAACATGTACATTTTAAAGAAAAAATATTAAATTAAATGTATAATTTCTCTTATTTTTTTTTTTCGTTTGACCATTTCTAGTGGTCTAAATAAAAATGATAAAATTATATAAAAAAAAATTAAAAATATAACTTTAATTAAAAAATAACTTCATAACCGTATTATTCATAATTTTTCAATATTCAATAACTTCTCATTCTTTTAATCATAACATCTTATCTGTGTCAACAAAACCATAATTTTCATTTACTATAATTGTTTTATATTTTGCAATATGTTTGTCATTTTTTATTTAAGAATTTTAAAAATAAAATTGACATAAAGTCCAAGTTTGGTGCATCGATATTCTGAATTCTTAATTACTTCGCACTCCAATGGTCAAATTTACCGTTCCAGTCAATATTAATCGTTTTTCAAAGTGTATTTCATCTTTGATAAAAGGTCTACATAAAATATATTGAGGTTTTTATCATAAATAATTCTACACCCCAACTTTAACGTTTTTTTTATGATCCTTTACAATGATTTCAATGTGAATTAAAAAAAGAAAATAGAGAAGAATCCTAATGGTGCATTTCTTTTTCTTTTTTTTTTTGGTCCATAATGGTGCATTTCTAGCAAAATCAATATTGTTTCCATAATTTTGGTTTGACAAAAGTATAATTCTTATAACTAAAGTTTAATGTCATAGTTAGTCTTGATAAAGTTTTTTATTGTCAACTTCGTTTGTAATATTTATAGAAAATCTTAAAGTTATTTTAAGTACTATACCAGTACTATTTTAAAAATTATATCAATTATTGGATTAAAGAAGACATTTGATTATAAATTATTGATTTAATTAGTCTAATTAATTATTGGTGATGTCAATTATTTAAATATTTAATTAACTAGCCAAATTAAGTTGGTCTCTGAACACAGATGTGTTGTTTTATGTTGCCATATTTAATGTGTGAATGTGTTTATTTATTTATTTACTTTTCGTGGAGTTTGTGTATGTGTTATCACAACAAATACTGCATGTCTACCATAAATAAAATTTAGTACACATCAAATAATAGTCTTAGAGGTACAAATTGTACAGTAAAATTAATTAATGTTGTAGCCAAACAGTACTCCTTTAAAACTTGCTTGAACCCTTCATTGAATAAATCAAACAAACCTTGTCATTCATTTAATTTACTAGTAAATGGTCCATCTGTTTTTTTTAGTACAAGTAAATGGTCCATCTGTAATGCTGCAGATACGCAGCATATTAAATTCACAATTTCAAACCATATGTTTATTGTACAAAAGACTAATTTTATTAAGTTTTTCATTTAAAAAATATTTTTTTGGTACTTTTATCATTATTATTATATTTTATATTGATAAAAAATTAAACTATTTTCGTAAATAATAGTAACAAAAAATTAAAAATTTAAATTTTATACAAAATTAAAAGTTTAAAAAATATAAATATTTTAGTCAAAAGAGAAAAAAGCTTAATGAGAAATTTGTTAGTATTTCCTCAGGTATCATAGGACATGGGTTGGTCCACTAGGCCACACCATAACTTTGCTTGCTAGGATGCGAAAGAGGATATATATATAATTAAATGTTAATTTGTCGAGTCATAGCAAGATATTGTTCACATGATCCAATCCTTCTTCCATAATGGCCACCTGCTTAAGGAATTCAATCATACTTTCATTACCCTCATTCCCAAAGTCCCTGTCCCCTCCACCATGAAAGATTTCCGCCCCATCGGCCTTTGCAATTCGATCTACAAGATTATCTCCAAGATTCTCGCTAATAGGCTGCAACCCTTCATGGACCTCATCATTACCCCCAACCAGAATGCTTTCATAAGGGGTAGACAGATCTCTGACAACATCTTTCTCGCCTCAGAAATTATGAGTACTCTTCATAAAGCGAAAAAGCATAAAACGCATTGGGGAGCCCTCAAATTAGACATGGCTAAAGCCTTTGATAGGCTTAGCTGGAACTTCATCAAAGCTGTCCTTACTAAGATGAACTTCCCTCCACATTTCATCAACATCATCATTCAGTGCATTTCTACAGTCAAGTACACTCTCCTTCTCAACGGCCACAAAGTCAAGACTTTTCTTCCTCAGAGGGGTATTAGACAGGGCGATCCACTTTCTCCCTACATTTTTATCTTATGCTCCAACATCCTTTCTCTGATGCTTTACAAAGCCCAAGATGAAGGATTGATTTTTGGTGTCAGATTTGCCAGAAGAGGTCCCGAAATTACTCATCTCATGTTCGCCGATGATACGCTCTTGTGTTTCAAAGCTACTCAAGAGGCTTGCAACAATCTCAAGATCATCCTCAACCGCTATTGTTCCATCTCTGGGCAACAAATCAATTTTGCCAAATCTTCTGCAATCTTCAGTCCCAACACTCCGAGGATCTTCAAAAAATTCTTTGCCAAAACTCTGAATGTGTCAATCTCTATTTCCTTAGGCAAGTATCTGGGGGTCTTCGTGGATGGGGATAATTGTGTAAAGAGGAATGGCCAGGAGCTTCTGGATAAGTTTGATAAGCGCCTCTCTGGTTGGAAATCACGGCTTCTCTCACAGGCTGGTCGGGCTACCCTCATTAAGTCTGTCCTGCTCTCTGATCCGGTTTACAAAATGTCCTCGTTCAACCTTCACTCCAAGCATCTCAAAGAAATGGAAAGATCCACTACCAATTTCTTCTGGGGTATCAAGGGAGAGAAAAAGCGCATCCACTTGCTCCCGAAACATCATCTTAGACTTCCCATGACTCAGGGGGGTCTGGGCTTTCGCTCCCCCGCCCTTATGAATAAGGCACTTCTCTCCAAACAAGTCTGGCGATTTATTAACTCTCCAAACACTCTGTTCAGTCGCTGGATTCACAACAAATACTTAATCAGTGACTCAGATCTCAGGTTTCGCAAGACCTCTCTTGATTCCATCTGTTGGAAAGGCATTGCTAGAAATACTACCCTGATCACTGATTCACTAAAGTGGCGTTTAGGCACTGGCGACCAAATAGATATCACTAGCTCCTTCTGGCACTTTCCCTGGCATGGTGATAGAAACACCCTCTTCGTCAAAGACCTCCTTGACCCTGGGAACCTCTCTTGGAACCATATCATTCTAGAGGACCTCTACCTGTGGCATGTGCTATCTCAAATTAAAGACATTCCCATTCCCCTCTCAAATGAACCTGATAAACTCCTTTGGACTGATCACCCCGAGGGCATCTACACAGTTTCCAAAGGTTACCAGAAACTCCTCTCTGACTCCACTGGTGATCATCCTTCTCCCTCTACTTTCCCTTGGAAGGTGCTTTGGAAGATTAAGCTGCCAAACCGTATTCTTCTGTTCATTTGGCGGCTCCTACATAATGCCCTGCCGTGTGGCGATACTCTTGTGGCTCATCATGTCCCGATGCATTCCTCTTGTACCTTTTGTGCTGGCTGTAATGAATCTTTAAAACACCTCTTCCTGGATTGCCACTTTGCCCGCGCCGTTTGGTTTGGCATTGATCTTTCCCTCAGAACTCATATGGTGTCCGCCTCAGACTTTCCATCCTGGCTGGCATCACAAATCTCTTCCCTCCCCCGTCTGGATGAAGGTCTTGAAATCCTCAAATGGATCTTCATCACTCTAGACGCTATTTGGCAGGTCAGGAACTCCAAGTTGTGGAATAATTCAAATCCTTCCCCAGCTGAAACCATTATCACTATCAAATTTCGCTTTCGGGCCTACGATCAGGCCTTCTCAGAAGCTTCCCATAACAACCTCCATTCTAGGCCTCCTGCGCCAACGGCTCGGCCCTCTATCCTCAACCATATTCCCCCAGGAAACTCGTGTATCATCAACTGGAAAAAAAAGGAACAACATAATCTTTGTCTTGCTGGTATTTTCATTGCAGGTGAAAATGTTTGCTGGGTCACCATGAAATTCTCAAAAAACACCAAAAAGCTTGAGGGATGCATCCTTTTCATCAGAGACCTTCTAAAAGCTTGCCATAGCTGGTTCTCCTCGGATCTTTCTCTTGCGGTCCCATCTACCGCGCTGATCCCCAAGTTGCGCCTCAACACCTCGCCATCCTCCATGGGCATTCTATGCAGGGATATTTGTGGCCTTGTGGCACATCTTAACATGTCCTTGTTCTCTTGCGACGTTAATCTTTTTAATTTCGTTTCATGTCCTATCTCTAATTTCCATTCCTATTGTAAACTCTACTTCTTTTGAGTTAATACTATGTTGGGTACCAAAAAAAAAAATTTATGATTGTTGGAGCATTATGTGCTAGTTTCCTTCTCAGTTCTCATTTACTCTTACTAAACAGAAATATCTTTATTGTTTTGGTAATTATCAAGAATTCAATGTTCGGTTCATGCGAATCGATCTCAATCCACAGAGACAGATTAAAAATGTAAAAGAAACATCCGTGAATTCATTAAATTATGTCCTATTATTGTTTAATTATTTTTTGGCCACACTATTATTGTTTAATTAGTATTAACTAATTATTGATTTAGTTATATTCTAAAAAGACCAAATCCAATTTTATTCCCTAATGTTTACCTTAAATTCCATTTGGTCCCTAATATATTTTGTTTATTTTGATCTTTAATGTTTCTCAATAATTTTGTTTTGGTCCTTAGTAAGTTTTATAATTGGTCAATAACTATTGAATGTGGTCATATATCTGAAATCAAAGTTATGAATTAAAGTTGATGAGTTATTTCTTTGTTCAATTGGAATAGTTGGCAAACAAGGTCAAATCGGACATAAAATAAAGCTCGAAAATAGGCCGCTTGTTTAACGAATTTTGTCATATCCCTCTCGTTGCATTTGCAACTCCAAATGCAACAAAATCCGAGCAATGAGTTATTATTGTTTAGTTATTCCTCTATTCGACTGAGATTGTTGGGAAACGAGCTCAAATAGTACTCTGAAAGTGAGTTTGATCAAAATATCACTATTAACTTTCAGAATACTATTTGACATTGTTTGTCAACATTCTCAACTAGACAAAGAAAAAAGCTCATCAAAAGTAACTTGTAGCTCTGATTTTATCACATTTGAACTTGAAACGAGAGAGACATGACCAACTTCATGAAATGAGTAACCCACTTTCAAACTTAATTTGATCTCATTTGTTGACGGCTCTAACTGGACAAATAAAAACTTATCAAATGTAATTCATAACTTTGATTTATCGTCTTCAGACTTGAAATGAGAGACATATAATTACATTCAATAGTTAAAGACTAAAACAAAACTTCTATGAAACATTAAGAACTAAAATAAATAGAATTCTGATCTTTTAAAAATTAAATGATTTTTGTTATTTGGCAAAAAGATAAACCGCGACCATTTAAAAGTTAAAACTAAATTATCATTCAATAATCAATCCTCCAATTTTCATTTTTAAAACAAGAAAAGAGTACACTAATTTATCACCATTGTCCGTTAAAATACAAGGAAACCAAACAAAACATGTTGGGTTGGTAGTTTTGAGGAAAAGAGATTAATGGTTGACATTATATTATCTCTTTGCTCCCTCAAACCTTGTTGATCTTGTACGCTGAAAAACATTTGCTTAGGGTGTTTACTAGTGGTTGGAATGTCCTCCATGTTAATTGTTTCGTTAGGGACAGATAGTACTTGCTTTAGTGTATTTAACTGTTTCTGGTTATTTGAGTATCAAAAAAAAAAAAAAAGAAACCAAACAAAAAAAAGCATTACAAAATAATCCTATTGTTTTATGCCATAAAACAAACTTTACATTATAGTCCAACAATTTCTCCATTCAATATTCCCTAAATGGGCTGATCGGCCTAATCGGGCTTACAATCGCGGGCCCATTTATGAGAAACAGGCCTGAAGCCCCTCTATTGAGCCCTAAGAGATCCGAAGCTTCAACTTTAACTAAAGGTTCGCGACAATCACTAGGCCGTATGATGCGAGAGTCGCTTTAAAGTTTAAAGTTTAAAGTTGGATGGTCATCTGAGCGTAAAGAAGGTCCTAGAAGAATCGGGCAGCATTTGTACCCTGAACAGAAAGACGAAGTGGAAGCAGTTGCTAAGTGCTAACTAGGGTTTTAGCGTTTAGATTATTTTTTCGTTTTAAGTCAAGATGAGGTAAAGCCTATCCTGTGCCTGATTTCTGGAATCACTCAATATTTGTACTAACATCTTCTCATTTTGTTTTCTTCACCCTTTGTGGTGTTGCTTGTCGCATATTTTAACTTTCGCAATGTATTTCCATGATCTGGACTTGTATTGTCTATATGGTAAATTTCAACTTGCATACGAGAGAAATTTTGAAAATGTTAGTTTCACGACTTTTAAGTTATGGTGACTTTCATGTTTATACGAGTGGAAAGAGAAATGCTGAAGTGCTGATTTTAGATACGACCAAATTACGCGTTTTCCTTATGCAGTGGATACTCTGTATATCGGTTCATGGAAATGGATTTAACTCACTAGTGTTACTGGGCTATGCTCGATATATTTATAATTTTTCGGTACTTTTATGAATGACGAAGAGATATTTTATTCTTTTTTGCTACATTAAGTCTATGAAGAGTTGATCTGTGTATCAAATATTGAAACTTTTTGAGCTGTGTATCAAATATTTATCAATTCAACATGTATTTAGTATTTCATTTTTGAGCTGCCTCCTTTCATTTTGGGAAACGAATGTGACATCAAAACTATGGTAGCTGAACTGATAAAAAGAAAAGTGGAAGAGGGTTGTGAATCTTGACATGTCTCAGAAGATTTTAATGAAAATGTCTTTAGCATGTTAGATGCTTCATACCTGCTTTTTCATTTCATTCCATGTATTTTATACCTTATTTGCCTATGTGTATGTTCTATGATGCAGTCGTCATCCTGAGGTTAAATGGGCTCAGAGGGCTGACAAGGTCTATATCACAGTACAGTTGCCGGATTCCAAAAATGCTAAAGTAGATCTAACTCCGGATGGCATTTTTACTTTCTCTGCCAGTGCTGGCTCCAAAGACCAATTGTATGAGTCAAAGTTGGAGCTATTTGACAAGGTTAATGTTGAGGTGAGTGGGAATATTCCTAATGTATGGTAACATTACGGTCATGGTCTTCAAGAGAAATTCTTTCCCCTACAAGATAATTAATGTTCTGACCTTGTATGTCGATCTTGTGTAAACCTTGTCTGTTCCCCAGCTTCAGTAAATCTCTTGCCTTTGGCTTTCCTTGTCAATGCCTTTTTAAGTGTGCATTCTAGCATTCTTGTATATGATTTTTTTCCTCTTTTTCTCCAAACTTGTTTTGGATGGTATAATTCTTCAATTTGATTCTTTTGGGGTTGTAATTGTTTCCTCCTTTAATATATACTTACCAGTTACCACATTTGCTTGACTACCCACTTCTATGATTTCAGGAGAGCAAAATTAATATTGGAGTGAGAAGCATATTCTGTGTGGTTCAGAAGGCAGAAATTGGATGGTGGAAAAGGTTACTCCGTGGAGAAGGCAAGGCTCCACATTATGTAAAAGTAGATTGGGATAAATGGGTTGATGAAGATGACGACAGTGGTGGTGGTATGCATGAACAAAAGTCATATTGTTTTACTAATTCCAGGAATATTACAAGTCATTTCCAAATATAGTATTAAGTTATGTCATTGTTTGTGATTAGGTCTTGGCGATTTGGACTTGGGAGGAATGGATTTCTCAGTATGGAATACGCTTTTGTGATTCACTCTTTCAACCCCTTGCTTACCTATATTACTTTATTTCTTACACTTAATTATGTGCTGCAGAAATTTGGCGGGATGGCTGATGATGGAATGGGTGAAGATTTTGAGGATAGTGATGATGAAGGTAAGTGTCTTTGATTTTTTTTTTTTGGCAAAAGTACTATTGGTACTCTCAAAATATGCGGTCATTTTCAGTTGTACCCCCAAAATTCTTTTTGGTTCAAATGTACCCCTAAAGTATGGGGTCAGTTTTAGTTATACCCACAAAGTTTTTTTAGTCAATCATGTCCCCAATGTTTCACATTTCAGTCAATTGTATCCCTAAATACCCCCCAATTTGGGGGTATAATTGACTTAAAAAAACTTTGGGGCACAATTGACATAAAAAAATTTTGGGCATACAACTGAAAATGACCCCATGGCGCATACTTTGGGGGTACCAAGAGTATTTTTGCCTTTATTCTTTTTTGTTGTAGTTGCCACATGCACTATAGCAGGGTAATTATACTTACATTTAGAAGTTGGCCATGTTACTTTAAAAAATGGTGCGTGACTGCATGCAGCTCCTCTTACCACGTTAGAGTTTTTATACAGAAAATTTTAACCTTTTTTTGTTGGTTAATAAAATCTGGATATTATCCTACATAGTTTGCCTTTACCCACATGGATTTGCTCTTGTTTTACCTGTCCGGTACTTTGATGGTTATTTTAAGTTTTTTTTTGGTCAATATATTCTTTAGATTCATCAGGCAAGAGTTGCAAAGATATCATTTAGAAGATTTTGTAAGACATTCAATACTAGCATCTAAAACTGGGTTGTTCTTCTGAAATTATACTAAAGGAAGAAAAAACATAATAAGAACAAAGACAACACATCCCTGTAAATACACCAATAATACAGAAAATTTAAAACCCAAAACACTACAAAAATAACTATAAAATATAAGATAACTCTACTAAGATAGGCACACCTCCATCACTCTCTAAGAGTTAAGTTATTAAAGATTTCAGATAGTGTTCATTTGTGTATATTCAAAATTTATATGAAGTAGATGCTGCTTTGTCGTAATCATATCAATTAATAGTGTTGCAAAGATATATCTTAACTCTTTCCGGGTTTCGCTTGTTATAATAGAGCAAGAAGCTTCAAAGCCTGAAGAACATGAGATTAACAAGGCCGACGAAGGTCCAAAGGATGGAGGACAGGATGCTGCCTCGACTGAGAAACATGAAGCTGCTCCTAGCACATAATATTATCGCATTTGCAGATTCTGATACACTTTAACAAGCTTATGAATTTGAGGAGTGAAAGTTACAGCTGCTGATTACGTTGGTTGATAGTTATTTAAGTGGAGAAGTCTCTCCTTGTGTTAACTAAACATTGACGCTGTTTTTCACCAGCTGAAGCTCCTAGTTGAACTAAGATGATGTACAATTGAGATTTTTATTTGATGATTGAATGGCGGCATTTGAATTCTATGCTTTTGAGAAATCAGAAGATACCCGTGTGATTGATAAGGGTAGTCAACACAACACTATTATGTTTCTTGCGATATGCGAATAGGCTGGATTGAGCTGCCGCATGCTTTATATTAATTAAAGATTTTAGTTCTGGTTCTTCATGTAGGTCTTTGTTCCGTCGACTTGTGAAATTGACGTATTGTTTCTTATTTTCTTTTTACAAGAGTTTAAATATAGTATTTATTCTTGAATTAATACTCGTTAGTACTATAAGTTATTTGAATAAATTACTCATTTACAGCTCTATATTCATGATTAATGGAATTATAGAATTGTTTATATTAACATATGTATTGTTTATTATTATGTGTTTGTGAAAGAAATTGTTTCTACATAATTATAGTCTTATGGGATACATATCTATACTATATACTATATTATATGTTCGAGTACTTTTTTGGTTGGTTAAAAATAAGTAAATTAAAAATTAAAAAAAATAAGAAATAAACATGTGGAACTTGATAATGGCTAATTGTATAGATAATGGAAGAGAAATAATAGATGAGATTTAAGAAAGTGAAAATTTATTATTTGATCTTTTAATTTTCACACTTCTAACGATTTAGTCTTTGAATAATAGAAATAAACTATTTAGTCACTGAATAATTACAAATGTCAAATTAAACGTTACATACATATTTTCATACCCGTTAGAGCACAGAAAGCTCCTAGTATATATATATATATATATTTGTCGTTATGTGAAAAGTGATTTAAGTCTTAATTAAATTATTGGAATTCTTCATGTAAGTAAATATTATATTAATTTAATAAATCTCATTACTATTATTACTATTATTATTAATTTATTTGTTGTGAAACATATGTTTTGATGTATAGAAATATGATAATTGTGATCGCATTTAATTACGTTGTCATGTCATGGAGTTTTACTACTGAGCTATAGTTTGTCTTTAAAAAAAATACTTACAATCAGACTATGAAAAATAAATGAAGAGAAAACCTAGTATTTAGTTGACTGTCCACAGGTAATTGTCAACTCTCAAGTCTCAACTTATACAAGAGTTAAGTCCTCTTTCTTGTATGAGTTTTGACTTGCTCTTTTTATTAAAGCTATCACTAGAATCAAATAAAGAAATGAAGAAAACCTCTATGTAAACTATTAACTACGTTCAGAATATAATTTAATCATGGTTTCATAATACAATTCAGTAAATGATTTCAAGAAGGATGCTAATTTATTGATTGAATGAGTTCAATCTGTAATCCTACGTTTAAGAGGACTAGAAAATTCCAACTCGTTTAACTATCTTGTAAATAGTAGAATACAATTGTTAGCTAAAGTATTGTGTCAAGAAACTATTTAACTTGATGATTGAGGATTAATAACAATAATGAGTCACTGAATCACAATAGTGATACATGCAAAATAATTGTAACGTACCAAATCAAGCACAGATCCATGAGAATTAATAGATACTTCGGAAAAATAAGATTTGTTATTGCTTTTAAATAACTTGGTTTGGTATGTACAAGCAGAGAGCGCAGAAGTGGGCAAGCAAACCCACAAAACTCAGGCTTTTGGTTTTGATATAATAGAGGGGGGATGGTTACTAAATAAGCTGCTTATCGCCATGAAACTTACAACTCTACCAAGGTTGAAAATTTGGGAAGAATAGGGAGGGTGTTGAGGGGAGAAAGAAAAGGGAAAAACCTATAACTATGATACAATGGAGGTAGTACCAACGGATGGGATTTCCATATTCATTGGTCACTGACCAACCTTGTTACAACATTAAAGGTGACATAATCTAAGCAAGGAATGTTGCTATACAATGTTTTACATGAAATAGCTCAGTGATCTCGTTTTTCTGGATCCACCTTCTCCGTAAAGGTCATTCCATTGGAGTAGCTCGTTCATATTTGTTGAATCCGAGGACACACTTGCACACACCTGCACATTTGTACGCACAAGACATATATCAAAAACTAATTTAATTTAAACCATTAATCCTTATGTTTAAGGATTTAAAACCATTAGTTACTGCATTATTTATTTTAGTTTAATATTTAATTGTTCCTAGTCTCGAATAATCTTGTGGAGGCTCATTGTTTCTATATTAAATTATTTAGATCTTTCTTAAATCTTTTTCTAATAATTACATCTCTTTTTTAATGTGTAAATAACTTTTAGAATAATAAGATATAATTTTAATCACCATTTTTTTATTTCAATTTAAGGGGAAATTTTAATAATTTCAAATTTTAAACGGTCAATTTATTTCAGTTTAATAATTTAAAACAACTTTTTAATTGAAAGTTTTTTTTTGAGTGCCTAACACATTTCTTAAAAATCAAATTGACTCCCCTATTCATCTTTAATTTTGGTATAACAAGTTCAAGATAAGCCTTATCCACCAATTCTTTTTTTAAAAAAAATTGTCTTTGAAAATCAATTTAATTATATTTCCAAGTATATTTTATGAAATTTGTAGGTTTTTTTTTGCCAAAAATTCATGAATGACAGACATATCAATGTCAGGCATAATACTAATCCTGGGACACGGAATATTAAAAAAAATTCTAAAAACCTAATTTCATCCTATAATTGGTGAACTTGAGAAAAAAAATGAAAGATCTAAAAAATCTTATTCAAGTTATTTTTCCTTCAAAATATACTTGGGGTAAAGAAATCAATATACCTGCTCATGCGCGTATTTAAAATCTTCCATCTTTAAGGGTCGTACATCCGCACTGCTACATAACGCTGGTAAAGGTCTATTTTCAGAAAGAGCCAAACTTCTCTCCTGAAATATGAGTAGCTTAATAAGTGAGAGGGAGACCAACAAGCCCCTAAAAACCCGATTTAAAAAATGAAATATGAGTAGCTTAGTAAGTGAGAGGGAGACCAACAAGCCCCTAAAAACCCGATTTTAAAAAAAAAAACACTCGGGATCAAACATCAATTAATTCATATTAACATTCAAGAAAATCAAGAGAACCCTTGGTTTGTTCTAATTGCATAAGGATGATCATGTTTTGTTCAAATTTTATAAGGCAGGTTATATTTCAACACACCCTTTAAAAGACAAGGTGAATTGCAATTAATGCATAGTAAGTAGTTCAAAAGGAAGGGGGAAAATAGAACAAAATATCCATTTGGATTTAACTAGGGATGATCATCATGTCCAGAGTATGGGTAAGGTATTATATTTCATGTCTTTGAACTCTCTTGAGTGTATATTTTAGGGTTTAGGGATGAGAATTGATCAACAGAGTTCATCCCTAAACCCTAAAATACCTCCTTACCCATAGTCCCATTTTGCTTTTAACCTGGACCTGAAACTTGACACGTAGAGTAAATTTTCAAAGAACCTATTGAATATGGATATTTTGATAATCTCTAGATTTAACACATTTTCGTTTAGTCTTGGAAAGTAAATTTCATAGATCACAAAAAATGCATGTGATACATTGGCAATTCGTCTAAGTTGAGGCAATCATCCTAAGATTACTGCAGTAATGAAACTTAAACAATCCCTCAATACAATCAACAATACAATGAGACCATCATCCAACAAACTTCCAATTTACAAAACACAAATCATTCCAAACTAACCTTCTTTTCCTTCTCCAAGATTTCTCTTATTGGACAGTGAGCCGCTGTGACACATAGATTCTGCAGCATAAACAAAACATAACAAGGTTAAAAATACGTAGATTGCCTTCTCAAGACTCCAGCATCCAAGCATTATAGAAAATAGAAGCAAGAAAGACAACCTTTAAGTCACTTCCTGAATATCCATCAGTCATATTCGCTATTGCTTCCAACTCAACGTCAGGTGCCAAATCTTCTTTTGCTAAGATGACTCTAAGAATTTTTTCTCTATTTGGAGCATCTGGCAAATTAACCATCAATCTGCATATTTGAGCAAAGATTATAATTTAGAATATGCCACCAGTAAAAACAAAAATGAAATGGTCACATCAAACCTAGTAAGTTTACCTTCGTGGAAGCCTCCTAATAACGGCTTCATCAAGGTCAAACGGTCTATTTGTAGCAGCAAGAACAAGTATCCGTTCTTTATCTTTTGTGCGCAGGCCATCCCAGTTCACCATGAACTCATTCTTCATCTTACGCATAGCCTCATGCTCACCAGGATTCTCACGTCGTCCTAACATGCTGTCAACCTGCCACAGTCACACAAAAATGAAACACCGTCAGTCAGAAACAACCCCCGAAAAAAGGAAAATAACATTTCACATGATACATATGCATAATACTAACCTCATCAACAAAAATGACACTTGGAGCAATTTTGCTAGCTAAAGAAAAGACTGCTTTGACATACTTCTCTCCTTCACCAAACCACTGCAATGATCGAAAGGAGAAGTGTTGCTAAAGTATAAGAGAGTAAGAGAATAGCGCCAACAACTAAAAATTCATAACATTAATACCTTTGAAGTAATGCTAGACATTGAAATGTTGATGAAATTTGCTCCAGCCTCAGTTGCTACAGCCTTTGCCAGCATTGTTTTACCAGTGCCAGGTGGCCCAAAGAGTAATATTCCCTTGCATGGCTACATTTGTTGAATTCACAATGAAGACCTTATCATAAGTCATGGACAATTAAAAGGAGGTTCCAGAAATTATAGAAGATGCACAAGAAAAAAGCTTTTCACCTTGGTCAACTGTCCTTTAAAAAACAATTCAGGTCTCTGAAGAGGAAGCATGACCAATTCCTTCAAGGTGTCCTTCACATTTTCTAACGCTCCAATATCATCAAACGTGACCCCAATATCACTGGGTGGAATAACATCAGCAAGAAGTTTCTTCTCAAATTCATTCTCAGTAGCCACATCCTGGAAAGAAATTCATATAAATATAAAGGATCATAATACAATAACTATAAACTTAGGAACACACATAAAACACAACTAAGAATTTTGCAGCATTCATGATGGGTACTCTAGAAGATAACCAGGGAGTAGGGAAAGATATTATGTGAGGAAGAGTGTAACTAACGTTGACAGTAAGAGTGGGACAGGTGTTGTCATTTGGCAGAAACATACAAAGTTAGATAGGTAAGGGTCAGTAAATGAAAGGTGTGAGTAGAAACGACATCGCAAAATTCAAGAGTAGTTTAGAGGGATCTCTAATGTCCCCGATAGCTAAAGTGTTTTCTAATTGTTTCTGAATAAAAGAAATTCTGCCATACTGGTAACCTCTATTGAGCAGTTTTAATTCCATAAATTCATATTTCTCGTTTATTTTCTGTAGCATTTGCTAGGTCCATGACATCAATGATATATTTGACATATAAAACTGACAGAGGTCACTAAGGTATTAGTACCATAAATCATTCTGTGACAGGAAACAAACTAGACGAAACATAAAAGTTCAGTTGAAGGAATGGCCAAAGAAGACTCAAATACAAGTTACAGTCAAAATTACCTTCAGTGATTTCTTTAAGTTCTTGTTTTCACTTAGAATGCCCTGTAGAATGTTCAGCCCATACTTAATGCTGCACCAATAAAAGATCAAATAATGTATTAAAAAGTAAAGTTTAAGGCCAAACAACTATAATTTTACTTTTTTCCTTAGTTTTCGAAGGCAATATGATGAGCTTCAAAATAATGAGTACCAACCTGTCGGCAGATATGACAAGCTTAGAGTCTTTCATTGAATCTTTGGATGAATGCATAAAATGATAACTTATGGCCCATCCAATGATTTTTTCAACACCTAGTGAACAGTGTACATTAAGACATAAACAAAGCTTTCCAGCAAATCTCACAATGGAACATTTAGAGGAAAATATAGATTTAAAAATCATTTAAAAAAAAACCAACTTTCAGTCGTTAGGGCTTGATCTTTAATGCAAAGGGAGTCAAGGTCACGGCAATCCAATCCAATCTTATTGAGAACCTGAAATCATTTAAGGAACTCATAAGATGTTTCACAAATGATAGGCCAAAAAAATTACAACATTTCAATAGATACGAAGTTACAAATACTAGAGAAGCCTATCAAATACCAGATAAAACAATCTATAGAAGTATCAATTTTATTATTTAGATAAGCTTCCCATATTTAAAAAGCAAATTTTCAGATGGAAAGTAAGAATTATTCATCCCATTCACAGAACAAATTAATGTCAAGCTGGTCACTCTATACCATAGCTCAAAAACTCACTAAAGCTAGTTTTCATCCCTCCACTCCCCCTTCCTCCACCACCAGGGGAAAAAATGCAGCAAGAAAAAAGAAACAGTGAGACATAAACAATGTTCTAACCTGTTACTCCCTCAAATCGGAGTATTTTGGAAGAGGTATGGAAGTGATATGGGAAGTTAACCTCCTCTTCCTCTCCAACTCCTTCACTTTTAATCTATCTCCTTCCATTCCCCTCTTAATTCCCAACATATCTTAAAGGCATGAGAAAATCAGGAGATATTGAAGTACTTACTGAGCGAATGCTGACAATATTTGACTGAGCTTTCATAGTTTCAACATCACGTTCTAATTGTAGTTTCCAATCAGAGAGCAAAGCCTCATCCTGCACAGTAACACAAGTTTGGAAGTGGTATTTTATACATGAAATGCAGATAGCTGGAGAAAGAATGTACACAAAACTACTTCTAACATGATACCTGAGGAAGCTGTATGGTAACTTTGTTGGGGAAAAGACGACTAAGTTGCTTCATTGTTTTGGAAGTTTCTTTGCTTCTATCATGAAGTCTACTAAAGTTATCCTACGTAAAGGAAAAATTCACAGATAACTAGTCAAGGAACAACAAAAAAATAAAGAACATGCAACACTAGTTAAACGAGAATCAAGATGCAACAATTCCAGGAATCCACCATTTTTGCATTTCAAAATAAAAAAGTAACAGAACCATAAGCAACCTAGTCACGAGAACAATGAAGCATCGCACAAGAATGTAAATACTATCCAGTAAAAGGCCTATGAATGTTCTAATTTGGCTTTCCAACAATCTTCAAATCAAGTAACATTGCGAATAATATGGGTGAGCAAACTACTAACATATCAAACGTTCATACTAAAAGCCCAGAAAATCAATAAAACCTAGGAATATCACAACAATCAGAGTCATCAACCGTTCATACCTCACCCCTATAAACATACAGGTAGCTAGGCAATTAAAGAAGTTATGTTTCTTCATCTCCGACTACTTTCACAGGCCTACCCGAATTTAAAATACATCCAGGTAATATAATCCCAACTGCCTCTCCCACAGCCAGAAAACTTCAGAATAAATCACATAATTATCACTGAACAAGCTAATGCACACATGTGATCAGAAGAAAATTATGAAGAACGATCATATGTGACATGATGCAAGGACCATAGGCAAGCCTTGTATGACAAGTTTTCAACGACCACCATATGTATTTCCTATGTTAAAGCATGAGGAAAGTGACTATAGAAGTAAAACCCAAGGATGAATTCTACATATAAATGGACTAATAACAGATTAGTACCAGAATTTAGCAGACAAAAGATACAGTTACAGACAAGGATTATAAAACTCGAGCAATATTAGGATTAATGTACCGGAAATGCAAGATCAAGTAGGGCAGTCTGATTGCTCCCGAACTTCGTAAATAGAAGGCCACCAGGCTGGGTCTGGAAACGCAAAGATGCCAACATTAATATTAGCAGCAACAATTTTTCTTGAACTGTAAAATCAGAAGAAGCAGAAACTAAAAGATCGTAAACACCTTCTCCTTGCGGTTATCTGGCTGGGTATGTGCTCCAATAACAACAACATTTTGCTGCAAACTTTCAAGTTTACTCTTCAGAACTTCAGAGTTTCCAACCATTGCCTTCTCAATATCTTTAATGAACAACACTAGTGCACGACTTCTACTCTGATTGGATACAACCTACGTACAAACAGCAGAGATGCCTAATAAATATACAGCAGAAAGAAGAATGGCAAGTATTTTAACTAGCGAAACGAAACACTGAGGGCACCTCAAAGATTTCATTTATTGCAAGTTTATCAGTGTCATCCCCTCCGGAACCATCAACTCGTAGTAAATGATTTGCTGTAGTGTAATGCATAAAGCAGCAAATTTTAATACACTAGCCAAAACTGTTGCATAAGAAAAGAAAAAAAGGCCAAAATGCAGCCATAGGAGTATAAACATAATATGTTAAGAGAATCACCAGAACAAAAGAAACCGTGATCGTCTTCACAAAGACCTCCAAGATCATTGCCATCTGGAATTGATTTATCAAATCTCACCCCAATTTTTGAAGACCCATTTTCTTCGAAAGCAAGCAGAACTTTTCCCCGGGAGCCATAGCTTGGTCCCCTGCCCAATACAAAATTAGAATAAAGGCAACAAAATTTAGATTCCTCAAGAGCATATAACCTAAGCAATTGATAATACAGTATTTAAAAAGGTCAAAATACTTTTAATGCTCACTAAGCAACATAAAGAATTTTATCCTGGTTACAGAACAACACTTCATTGGTATTCTCTAAACAATAACAATTTATTGCTTCCAAGTATATCCTCCTTACAAAAAGAGGATAGAAAAATGCACATCTCTATGGTATCAAATCAATCAATATGACTTGAAATGTGAAAATATTGGTACATGTATAGTTCTTTCATAACACCTTACCTAGAAGTATAACTTTGTAGTGATATAGTAGTTGAAGGAATGTTACCAACAAATTTTACTCGGTCACCTGCAATTTATGCAATTACAATCCCATTAATGCTTTCCAAATGACAACAAGGGTAATTTAGAAATGAAATAGGTAGTTAACATGCATATAATAGGTACAAACCTGTTCTTATTGTAGAGCCCTTTGATGACGCAGTAGATACCTCTTGTTTCAGCATAGCCTGTGAACTTAATGTAGATCCACCAACAATATCAGCATCAACACTAGAAGTTGGGTTCTTATGCTGTAATGTGGCACCCTGTGCACTTCGCTTTGTAAACACAGATGTTCTTTCAGGCCTGGGACTTTCTTTTGCAGAATCAGAGTCCCTTGGCGGTGTTCCCTGAAATATTAGTGATTAATAAGCAAGCATGATACACTATGAACAAATTTCCATTAAGTTAATAAATTAATGTCTGACAAAACATACACCAGGCAGTGTAAGAGAATCCACAATCAGCAGTCTGGCACCAAAATATTTAGCAAGTGCCTTGGACAAAGTTTCCTGATATATCTCCGAACCTAAAAAAGATTCATATTGATGTCATCACTACTCCACGAAAAAAGAAAACAGAGCATAAACAAAAATGATGTCACTACCAGCAGGACCGGATAGCAATATCCGAGGGCAGACCGATGGGAGATCTGAGGCATATTTTGAAAAACCATTGCACTTCAAATGAATATAGGTAGAAGCAATCAAAACATTCTTTGTTGTATCACTGTAATAATACAAGATAGAGTTCAGAATCACCATAAAGTAAAATAAATGTCTGAAAAACAACAACTAGAAGCACTATCAGAGCAAAAGTAGCTTACATATGTTGTTGAACATACCAAAGGTAAAACACAGTTATATTGGTATATATTAGGAAATTGTGCAAGGGGAAAAAAATGATAATTGCAGGAAGCAAATTGTTCACACCTTAGAAAATATGGAAAATTTTCAAACGAGACATCAATATCATCAGGATTAAGGATTCCTTGCTGCAAACTCTCCTTATAGGCTTGCCGTCTAGTTGATGCCAATATTGTTGGGGGATCAACATCCTTAAGGAGTTCTCTTAAATCCCTTCGCTCTTCCAACATTTTGGAAATGCTACCAGTTAAATCAAATTCAGCACCTGGAGCAGTAAGCATGTGCAACAATGGCCTTAATTCATACGCAGCCCCAGTTACCTTTCCGATTTCTGCATCCACACCAGCATCAACTTCCATGCTTTCAAGGCTAGGATTTTCATTGGCAGTAGTAGAGGATGCGAGAACAGTTTTCTCAGCTGAAACAACTCCAGCAGGATCATTGTTATTTGTGCTATCCTTCATTTCACTGTCCAGATTATTATCCCCATGGCCAGAAGGTAGCGATGAAACATCAGCATTTTGTTGAACATTCTCACCAGCTTTAGCAGGGGGTGGAAGGAGAGATAAATCTTTGTGAATATTAGACAAAGATGCTAATATCGATGCTCCAGCAACAGCCGAAGAGTCCCCAGATCTAGCTTCAATATGCATTCCCTTAATTGGGGCACTTTGGGCTTCTAATATACTTAGAGTAGAGGGTACCCCTGCTGCAGTTATAGTATTATTGCTAAGCTGCTGAAAAATCTGAATTCCAAGCTAAGGATCTCCAAAAACGTGTATAATAGAATTTGAAACAAATAATACAATAAAAAATGGAATTAGTGACATAGAGAAGCCATAAAGATTTCCTCCTACTACATGGACATAAAGAAGCTTGTGATGAAGGATGAAGGAGATACATTATCCTATAGTTGGCCAATGAAACATTTGCAAGAGGATACATAAGCATGCTTGCCAGAGGAACTGAAGACCACCTCATCACCTCCATTTAAGACCACACGGGAATTTTTCGGGTAATTCCTGCCATTAACTTGGACAACGCCTTTACCTCCTATGATTTCCAGTATTGAAACAGATGAACCTCCACGCTATGCATGTTAAAATAACAACTGCCATCAGAAATCCATAAAATATGCTGATGCTAAACATAAGTGGTGTATAAAATATTACCCCTCTATTGATGCTCAATAGATATTCTCTACTCATAAATTAAAAAATTAACATTCAATCCTCTTGGAAACATAAAAAATACAAATGATTTTGTCAGAGAACTGACATTTGCCACTTTGCCTAAATGAAGCTGATAGAAGAAAGACCCTAAGTTATTGAGCTGCTTGACTTGTGATGTAAGAGGAAGGTCTACCTCTATGTGTCTCAATTTGCACAGAATATTACTAACAGCTGGATCTTTAAGCCACAAATCACACTGACGTCCTTGACCGACGGTGAAGAGCCCACACATGGAGAGGTGAGGATTCTGGAGAAGTGTGAGTGCAAAAAATACAATGAGTACTTTCCAAACCATAAGATCCTCAATTTTAAGTCCATCACTCACAGAGTAATTTAAAAATGGGAATCAAGTATCAAATCCATTACTTTCATTCTATTTCCTGCTCAATAACAACAACAACCAAAGCCTTTTCACATAAGTGATAGCAGTATAGGGGTATAGGCCTCAAAAAAAAATTATGTATACCAAAAGTTGCTAATCTAGCATCCTTCATATTGCCCCAAGCTCCATAACTCTAATACCATCCATTACAGCGGAAACTTTTTATTCTTTTCATAAGAGAGACCAAATAAAAAATTTATTTGTAAAGACAAACAATGAATACAAAAGATTCAACAATTAGTACTCATCAATTTCTCTACGAGTACTTCCACGTTTCAATGCCCATTACACGTATAGTTAAAGTTCAAACAAATAGAAGGGCATTATATTCAAGCTTACAGTGTCGGACCTTTAGCGCTAGAAACAACCAGAATCAGATAAGGCATACAAATATACAGCTGAGTGAAATTCCACCTGAGAGCACTGAGAAAGAAGCTTTCCCCATGCAACCTTGGTGCCTGGTTTTGTGGATTTCGTGGGGCGTTTCTTAGACCGCCCAAGCGCTGCTGCGCCAACAGCCTTTGATTTATCCACTTCCACCGCAGTTTCGCCTGAACTTGCCATAAAATTATAGGACTAATCAGCAAAAACCGCATGCAAGCAACTATCCACACAAGAAATCGCGTAAAACACAAAAACACAAAAATACCACTTACGCACCTGATGACGGCGGCGACACCAAAGCCTCGCCTTCGACGGGAACGACCGGAGATTTCTCAGGTAACATCGCATCACTCACGTTCACAGCCTTCAACGAATCGGTATTTGGCAGATCAGATGGGCGTAACTCTGGTTCTCGAGATTCATTCCCAGATTCGTTGACCAGACTAAGAACTTCCGCCGATGGGAGACTGGTTGACGACGCTTCCTCGGACGCCTAGGTTTTGAATAGCAACCGATCAAGACCCAACAGAAATCGATGAGGGAAAACTTCAATTGGGACGAAAAATCACATACCCAGATGACCCGTAAGGAAATCTACATCGAAACAGATGCGCAAAGGCACATAAATTGATTAACAGAAAATACCTTGGATCGTTTGACGTTAGAAGGCGGAGGTGACGATAGAGAGCGTTTGGAAGAAGAGGAGCTCCGTCTGGTTTCGACCATGATGCTGTCGTCGTCGTTCTTGGTCTCTCTTCGTCTCTGATCCGACAAGGCAAAGCCGGAGGCAGAGAATCAAAGAGCAGAGCAGAGCAGCGAAGGGAGAGATAGATGGGTTTCAATGAATTATTGCAGAAGATCTCTCTCTTATCAAGGTCCGTTTCAGCGTTGTTGTTGTTGTTGTTGTTTTTATATGCGCGAATACAAAAACAATATAAAAAAGGAAATGATTTTTTTACAAAAAGATACAGAAAGGAAAAGAGGTAAAGAGGGGAAGGCGATGAGGATTGAGAGTTGGAAAAGAAAAGAAAAGAAAAGATTTTTTCTGCTATAATGCAATGGCCTGGGTTGGGAAATGCGGATGGATGCCGGTTACATTTAGGTGAGCTGGAAAAGCGAGAGCCAACGAGAGAGTGAGCGAGCGCAATACTACTGAGGGTCACTTTGTTTGGGCTTATAATAAAATAGGTAATAATTGTGGTTGGTAGATAGAAAGGTAAGGAAATTGATAAATTGTATAGGGGTAGAAAGGAAAGAAAAAGTTGGAAAAAATAGAAAAAAATAAGATGTGATTTGATTATAATCAAAGTGTGTTTGGAACTTTGAATGTGATTGTTGCTTATAGAAAAATCAAATTATGTCACTGTTTGTCTTGGAAAGCGTGAAAATGTGATTATAATCATGTGCAACTTTGGTCCACCGAACTAATTTTGTCTATTAAATGGTCGACCAATAAGGACTAAAGTGTAGCATTTTTTCGAATCAGGCCCCGACATTCAGTAGACCACCGAATAAAATGGTCCACCGTTTCGCACAAGATGAGAGAGAATAAAAATCTATCATTGGACCCGAAATTTTTATTCAATTTAGCATAAACTACACAACACATTCATCCTCTCTCTTCTCTCTCTGTCAGCCACCACCATCTCCAGCCAACATTACTCTCTCTCTCTCTCTCTCTCTCTCTCTCTCTTCTCTTCTCTCTCTCTCTCTTTGTAAAGAAAGTCCTCAATGAACTTGACGGAGAAGATCGGTGTCCCCTGAACGATCTCAATCCCAACTGGCCAACCGATTTCATTGTTTCCTTCTGGTTATGGATAATTCCACTCATAAATATATAATTTTTTGGCCTTTTTGTTTAAAAGTAATTCACTTTTAGATTATATTTATGGATAATTCATTTTTCTGTGTGAATGAATCTGTTTGTTACACATTTGAAATTGAATCGACAATTAAAGGAAGTGGCAGTGGAATCGGTTGGACCAGTTGTCGGCGGAAGCAAGGGACGGAGGCGGTGGAGGAATGAGAGAGCGGGGAAGGGGGAGCGGGAGATAAGCGAAGGAAGGAGCTTCAACGAGAGAGAAAAAGAGAGACGAGAGAGACGAGAGGGAGGAGGGACGTGAGAGAGAGTGGAAGATAATGGCTAAAATATTAATTTCAATCCTGAACTATTTGGGCAAAATAACAATTTAGCACAACTCAATAATGAATATTTATAAACTGGCCCAATATTGAGGTAAATAACCATTTTGCCCTTATGATGAGTGATGGATTGTATTAGAGTATATGTAATTGTAGGTATATGTATAGAGGTATAAGTGTAATTGAGTGTGTATGATTATAAAAAAATAATGATTATAATTTGATCAAAAAAAAATTGCAAACGAACACGCTTATTATGATTATAATCGAAGCAAATTATAATCAGAGTGCAAACAAACTGGGCTCAAGTAAAAGGAATCATCATCCAGCTCCAGCTAGCCCGTAAGAGATGGTTTTTCGAGGGGTTTGGTCAACAAGCTTATCCAATTGACTTTATTACATATTCCTTTTTTTTTTTCTGGCTAGATTTTACTTGCTACATATATCATGTATATTGCTACATTGATCACCTAATACTTTTTATATACCATTTTTTAACAGGCCCACACTTTGATTCATATTTTTTTAACAAAATATAAATTAAAAAAATTTATACATTATCTATAGGGAAAACACTGGTCGTTGTTCCTAACATTTGGGGTTAGTTTCAGTTATGTCATACCCTCAACGTTTGTTTTGTGTTAAGTATGTTCCTAACGATTTAAATTGTTGTCAATTATACCCTAACTTCTAACTCCGTTAATTAGATTGACGAAAAAAAACTAATGTGTCAATTCATGGGCTAATGGTTGTCGTCATTAAACTCAGGAGGTTAAGGTTTTTTTACCTCCTGAGTTCAATGACGTCCTTTATTAACCCAGTCAATTGACACATCAATTTTTTTTTCCGTTAATCTAATTAACAAAGTTAGAGGTTAGTGTATAATTGACAACAGTGTGCAACCTTAACAACTGGCACAAAACAAATGTTTGGAGCATAACTGAAACTGGCCAAAAACGTTAGGGGCACCAATAGACCTCGTGCCTTATCTATACTTTTATAAAATAAATAATGAGAAAAAAATTAAAATAAAAATTACAACTATTTTTTATTGTAATTATTAAAAGAGTACCCAACATAATGAATAAAATAATTATTTGTTATTGATTTTTTTTGTAGTTTTAAAAAATTCAACAATATTATTTTTTTTGGAATGCATTTTATGAGGAGAGAGGGCAAGCGAGTGGGAGAGGAGCCATCCAGCTAGTTAGTAAGCGATGGTTTTACAACAAGTTTAGTCAACAAGCTAATCCAACAGAATTTATTACACATTTTTTGACTTCTTACATATATAGATAATTTTTGTTCTCTTTCCTGTTCTGTTTGTTTCAAATCCTTTCCTTCAAATCATCTAATATTTGTTCATATACAATTTTTTAACTTCTTCATACTTGGATCTAACTTTTTAATTATCATTTTAAATACATATTGAAAAATTTAATGGGGAATTTTTTGGAAAAAACTACAATTGGTTTTTTTTTTTTATAATTATTAGATGAGTACTCCACATTACTGCATGAATTACATTTTGATTATTGAATTTTGCAGCTTTCAAAATTAAAACATTATTATTTAAAAGAAATTGTATATATTGGGATACATTCTGCATAAAGTTTTGCTCTTATACTTGTCATTTGTCTGAAATCAAATTTAATATATTTGCATTGTATTTCATTGCTGTGATTTCAAGTAAACCCATTTTAATATTTTCATAGATGCTAACACTATACAGCATAGTTTAAATAAGTTATATTTTTTTCCTGAATTTCAATAAAATTGGGTTTCCAACCTATATCTAAAGGGTCATTCTATAATTCAATAAGTGGAAATGTTGCATTCCATGTGTCAATTTAACTTCTTTTGAAATAAAATTATGTGTTAATTCTTGGTATATTATTTCTTTATTTAGTTGAGACTATTAGTAAAAAAAATTAAATTGCGTCTTCAAAAATATGTTTATTTAATTATAAAATTATAAAACATATAAAACTAATATAAAATAAATAAAATATTCAAAAGCAATTTGTAATCTACTCATATTTGGGGGATCAATTAAAGTTTTGACCAATAAATAATATAACTTTGCTGCGGCCGCGAAGCAAAAGGAAGCAATGTTACATTGGAGGCGTTACAGAATTCAACATAATGGTTTAAAAAATAAATAAATAAATAAAAAGGAAAAGTTGTACGCAATAAAATTCCAATCCAATAATTGTAGAGTGAGTAATAATAAAATAGGAGCCATTGAATTAAGACTTAAGAGAAGCTTGACTGTCACGTTAAGTTTTACCGAACAAAATTATCTTACATTGGGCCGACATGGACTGTTTATTACATGCCTTTTTTGTCATGTAATGATGCTTTGTAGCTTTTTCATTCCCTGTGTTCAGAATCCGAGTGTGCCTTTCAGGTCAATCCATTAGTTGTCTCCACACACAAAAACATTACGGATTTAGGAAATTATTAGATAATTCTAAATGTATTGACTCTTTTAATTTTTTTTTGTATTACATTCTAATCATTAATCACATGCACTGCATCCCCGAAAAGTGTAGGAACCACACACCCTTCATTACAAACAGCCTCCAAGTCCAATCATTGTCACGTTTACTTGGATTAATTGATTGTAAAAGTATTATATTATAATAATCAATAATCATCATCATTAGATTAGATATACATGCTTGTTGTCATGACCGCTAGTTAACCACGTTATAATTAATATTGATACATGATGTAAAATATGAAAAGCAAAAAAACGACACGAATCTTATGTGCTATTTTGAATGAATTATTATAGAGAAAATATATTATTTAGTCCATAAATTTTTTATTGAGTCAACTAATCAATCCCTAAATAGTTAAAATATATTATTTAATCTTTGGATATTTCAACTATCAATAATTTGATCTTTAAATTTACACTAATTTTATATTTTTTATTCCTAAATTTAACTCAAGAATAAAATTATTGACGATTATAATAATTGAGGGACCAAGTCATATAATTTAGTTATTCAATAACTGATTAGTTACCTCGACATAAAAGAAAAAAAATCTGAAAATAAAAGAGTAAAATTGTCAGACGTAAGTTATTTTTTTTCCTTTCATTTCTTTTTCTTTTAACAAAAAAGGCAGATAGAAAATAACTCATAAATTAATAATGAAATATTTTGAAAAATTTAGAGAACAAAACAAAATCTCGAGATTAAGATCAAATTAGTTTTTTTTTTGCCTAAATTGATTATAGTGATCTTTATTATTATTTATTTTTCATCAGCTGGTGTAAGTCAAATATATAATTAAGGTGTCGTCGAATGAAAATAAAGATAATTGACCATCACCAATTTAGTATTTTTTATCAACAAAAATACGCAAGGTAATTTATTTATCAAAGGTAAAAAGGTAACATATATAAATAAATAATTATAACAAAATGAGTTTTGTTCGTCGCTCCTATTTTTTTCTTTCTGGTACCACCTTTATCTGTCAATATTATCTATACTCACTAAAATATAGTACATCTACAATATATGGTATTTATTTTTTAAATATTGATAAATGACATTCACTACACAACTACATATATTAATATATTACTATTCGATGTCATTTGGTTCTTATCTATATATATAGATTGAAAAAGATATATATCATTAAAATATTGACAAGCAGCATTGAAACACTGGAAAGTATGATTGGAAATATGTGGGGCGTATTCAAACAACGGAATACATTATCGTTAGAAAAAGCTAGGATGGAGTTTTTAATTTACTGAAAGTAATTAGTTCATATTTTTTTTGGGTCACTAATTAGTTTATATTAGCATGGTTTATATTAAAAGTTTATATTAAAAAGTGCTGGGCATGCATAGTGGATAATTTTGCATGGTCATAACTCATAAATCATACTCATAACTTATAACTCATGACCAAGTTCTGTAGGCGTATTTTTTTTTTCTTTCTAAAATGATGATATTCAAGTGATCTTTCTACAAAAAAATGATCAACTTATTTCTCACAGATATTCATATGCATCACCTAAAACTTGTATAAAATAATAGTTACCAAAATATCGATAAATGGAGAGCGGAGCGTTTGGTGAAAGCGACGGAGGGGGGCAACGTCCGGTAGATGCGCCACCGGACGGTTGTAGGCTGGATGAATGTGACCATCTGGATAGGGTGTCAAAGAAGGCAAAAGCCAATGAGGAAGTATCTCCGATAACAGATGAAGCTTTGGGAGACATGCAGAGTGACGTTCAGGAGGATGTCACCATGTCTGAAGAACCTAAATTGCCAGAACGTCGGATTGTTTCATACAGAGACCTGGTCGTTGGCTTGAATGGTACTAGGAGGGGCATGAATTACTCTGTGGAGGAAAAGGATTGGATGGAGGAAGACCTTTCGGACGATGAGATGGAAGACGACGGTAAAGTGGGTTTCAAATATAAAGATTTGGGACTTGGGGTTGATGTGCGAAGGGAAGAAAGATTGGAACTCTGCAAACCTTGGAGGAAATCTCTGATTATCAAGGTGCTGGGAAAGGAAGTTGGGTATCGATTTCTCCTCAATAGAATCTAGAAGTTGTGGACCCCCACTGGGACCATGGACATGATCGACTTTAAGAATAATTATTTTTTAGTTACCTTTTCATCTGAAAATGACTTAGACTTTGCTTTACAGGAGGGACCGTGGATGATTGCAGGTCACTACCTCCTCTGTCAAAGGTGGCGCCCCGAGTTCAAACCCTTCGAAGATCATGTCCGGAAACAGGTGGTTTGGGTGAGAGTGCCGGAACTCCCCATTGAATATTATAAGAAAAATATTCTTTGGGAAGTAGGCAACGAGATTGGGAGAACCCTAAGGGTTGATGTTCACACCATCAATGAAGAAAAACTGAGGAACGGGGTCAGGGCTATTGAACGCGGCCAATTTGCGCGTATCTGTGTGGAGGTCGATCTGCGGAAGGCCTTACTGCCAGTGGTCAGGGTTCGAACGACATGGTACAAGGTGGAATATGAAGGACTACCCCTGATCTGCTTCGAGTGTGGAAGATTCGGGCATAGACTCGAACAGTGTCCAACGAAATATGCCCCACCCACTGTTCATCAAGAGGCGGAAAAACCCAGTGACGGGAAGACTCCGAGAGGACCCCAACCTCCGACGGCACAGCAGAATTCGGGAGAATCGGAGAGCGAATTTTTTGGGCCATGGATGATTGCCCAGCGAAATTCTAGGAAATCGCACAATCCTAGGGGTTCCAATTCCAAAATTCAAACTGCGGAAAATCCTGCCAAATTTGGCAAAGAAACAGATAAATCGCCAATTAAAAACAAAGATATGGGAGGCAACCGTTTTGATATTATTGCAGAATTAATGGAGGAAGATAACGTCGCTATTGATGACGTGAGGGAAAGCGGGAATCGCGCGGAAGTCCAATCAGGGAGAAATGTCGCACGCAACTTGAGCCAAGAATTGGCAGGCCACAAGGTAATCCCTACTGCGAATAAACCTCAAAGAAGCCCCTCGAAGCCCATTAATGCTGGCACAAATGGGCCCAGAGCTCAGCAGAGAACCAGAAGCAATGTGGCCCATCACCCTCCTATGGGCCCGCTTAGGATTACCGAAAATAGTAGACCGTTGGGGAGTCCTCAGAATGTTGTCACTGACTCCAGGAACAAGGACAAGGTCGTTGTAGTTGGGCCTTTGAAAGATAGCAAAGCCCACAATATTCTTCCCAGAAGTGGGTCGCGGGAGAAAGCTTCTTCCTACAGGATCACTCTTCCTGCTCCTTCCATTATAACTGGTCCAGATATTCAGCATGAACCGCCATCTAAAGCTTCTGCAGACGAAGTTCTCAGGATGATGAGGTATGAGCGCCTTCTCTTGGCGGAACAAGGACGAGACTCTCTAGACGATTTACCTGTCTTGAGAGCCCCCTCAACTGACTGTTAGGGTGTGTTATCACCCTCAAAATTCATTCTACTCTTTTAGGTGTATTATGAATTTAAACATTGTATGTTGGAACTGCCGTGGGGTAGCATCGAAGCACTTTCATCGAGTTTGTAATGATTTATGCCGTTAATATAAAGTGGACATCCTGGTTATCTTAGAGCCGCGTTGTAGTGGTGACCGTGCTAATCGAGTTATTAACCGCATGAATTTTGATTCTAGTTGGAGGATTGAAGCTAGAGGTTTCTCTGGGGGTATCTGGATTCTCTGGAATTCAGGACATTTCAAGATTTATGACGTTGATGAAATTGAAAAATGTGTAACCGTTAAAGTTTCTAATGGGAATGAGGACTTCCTTCTTTCTTGTGTCTAAAGAGCACGTCCATGAGAGCTCGTGAGTTTCTTTGGGACCATCTTCGTTCGTTGAGTTTGATTACGCAAGATCTTCCTTGGGCCATCCTGGGAGATTTCAATGCTTACCTATTTGAGGACGAAAAATATGGTGGAAGTCGGCCCAACCGTTATTCCATTCGACAGTTTACTGATTGTGTGGAAGCCTGCGCTTTACTTGATTTGGGCTTTAACGGCCCAAAATTCACTTGGTCCAATGGTAATGTTCAAGAGAGGCTGGACAGATGCTTGACTAACGGCTTTTGGGATAGGTTTTTTCTTGATTCTAAAGTTTGGCACCTTAACCAACTTAAATCTGACCACCGCCCGATCCTGTTGAAGATTAATAGCGCCGATGGTGTGAATGCTCGAAGTTACTCTCCTCTTTTTTGTTTTCAAGCAGCCTGGCTTACAGATGATGGTTTTTCGGACGTGGTCAAGAAGTCTTGGGGAATGCGCGTGACTGGAATAGAAATTGTTTTGGGAATATCTTTAGGAGGAAGGAAAAAATTATGAGACGTCTTAAAGGGATTGATGATGCCATTGCTAGGGACCCTACAAAATGTTTTGACCATTTACAGAAAACTCTTTGGAAGGAATATGATGATATTTTAATTTAGGAAGAGGTGTACTGAGCCCAGAAAGCTCATTGTAACTGACTTACTTTGGGTGACAAAAATACAAAATTTTTCCATGAGTGTGAAATCGAAGCGGAAACGGATGTATGTTGAGACTCTGAAGAACGACGACGACATGTGGATTAGTTCCCAGGAGGAACTAAGGTCTATGACGGTTGATTATTTCAAAAACCTCTATTCCAACTCTGTTGACTTCATTAACGGCAGACTTCACAACAGGAATTGCTTTCCTCGTATTGCGCAGAGTGACATTGATTTTATCCAACGAGTACCTTCAGATGATGAAATCAGAGAGGTTGTCTTCAGTATGGGGAGAATGAAAGCCCCGGGCCCGGATCGTTTGCATGCTCTCTTCTTTCAGTCCCAATGGAATGTGGTGTCTTCTTCTGTTTGTAATTTTGTTCGTAAAGTTTTCAGTGAGCCGTCCAGCATTACCAGTGTTAATGAGACCATGCTTGTTCTTATTCCTAAGATTGATGATCCGGAATCAATTAAGCACTTTCGTCCTATCTCTCTCTATAATGTTATTTACAAGATTGTGACTAAGTTGATTGCTTCTCGCCTTCGCCACCATATGAATTTTTGGGTTGGTCTTAACCAATGCAGCTTCATTGCAGGAAGGAATAGCTATGATAATGTTATTGTAGCCCAGGAGGTTGTGCACTATATGGAGAGGAAAAAAGGCAAAAAAGGGGTCATGGCCATTAAAGTCGATCTCGAAAAAGCTTATGACAGAATTCGTTGGGACTTTATTGAGGATACCCTCGGTCTCTTGGGTTTGGATCACTCCTTCATTCATATAATTATGAATTGTGTGTCAACGGCAAAGATGAAGATTATGTGGAACGAAGAACTTTCTGATGAATTTGATATGGAAAGAGGAATTCGTCAAGGTTGTTCCCTATCTCCGTATCTCTTCGTTCTCTGTATGGAGCGCCTGGGCCATATTATTTCTGACGCTATTGATGATAAACGTTGGAAGCCTATCAAGGTTTCTAGGGGTGGCCCTCATATCTCTCACCTCTTTTTTTCCGATGACCTCCTTTTATTCTATGAAGCTTCTCAGGATCAGGTTGGTATTATTTTGGAGTGTTTGAATTCTTTCTGTGACTTCTCGGGGCCAAAGTTAGTGTTGGGAAAACCTGTCTGTACTGTTCTCGCAATATGAATCATATTATCAAAATCGGGGATCTTGGCAAATATTTAGGTATCCCCCTCCATCACAATCGGGTTAGTAATTCTACCTACAGTTTTGTTTTAGAAAAAGTTCGAAAGCGTCTTGGCACTTGGAAAATCAACAAGCTGTCCCTTGCGGGGAGTGTTACGTTGGTCAAATCCGTTCTCAACTCTATTCCTATATACTATATGCATTCTACTCTTCTTCCTGTAAGAGTGTGTGATGAGATTGACAAAGCAAGCAGAAATTTTGTTTGGGGTTCGTCGAACTCTAGGAGGAAGACTCCCCTTGTCGCTTGGCCCAAGATCTGTATGGATAAAGACAGCGGGGGTTTGGGGTTCCGCCATACCAAGGGCATGAACAAAGCTATGATGATGAAACTGGGTTGGGAGATGATTGTGAGGATTGATAAGCTTTGGGTTCGTATTCTTCGGAGTAAATACTCTTGTGGCAATGACATTATCCCGTTTGTTTTGAAGAAACAGGTTGAATCCAATACCTGAAGGGGGATTAGGAGGTGCTGGCATGTTGTCCATAATAATCTGAAATGGCTTGTTCGTGATGGGCTTGATACTCGCTTCTGGCAAGACACCTGGCTGGGCAATGAACCCCTCATGCTCATGGCGAGACAGCAGATCCCGGATATTGATCTTAACAGATCGGTGAGGTCCTATGTCACTCAAGATGGTGTTTGGGATTGGCACTCCATTAATCCCTTTCTGTCTACAGGGAATTGCATGAAGTTGGCTTCTCACTTGCCGTCGTTGGGTTCTTTAGAACGGGACAAAATTTGTTGGAAGGGGGGAACGAACAACCATTTTTCCATCTCTTCGGCTTATCACATTATTCATAATGCGGTCCACAACCCTCCTGATGACATTTGGAAGAGCATTTGAAGTTGGAATGGGCCCCACAGATTCAAGACTTGCATGTGGCTCGTGGCAAATGAGAAAATTCTTACGAATGAGGAGAGGTCCAAAAGGTCTATGACTGATTCTAACTTGTGCCCCATTTGTTTAGATGGTTGTGAATCCTGCATGCATGCGATTAGGGATTGTCCTAGGGCTATGAATATTTGGAAGACTCTTGTCCCACGCGCCAGTTGGGATGTTTTCTTTCACATGAACCTCAAAGATTGGATCGTTAGTAACCTCAAGTGCAAAGCCTCTTCCTAGTCGAAGGATGGTATAGATTGGAATGTTATTTTTATGGTCACTGTTTGGTCCCTGTGGAGGGAAAGGAATAGTGTTGTTTTCAGACAGCAAAATAGACCTATTGAGGGCATCTGTTTTAGCATCCTGCACCATGCCAAAGAGATCATTAACGGCGGAGGGAAGCTTGCTAAAGTGGGTGCAGGTAGAACTGAATCTCTCATTGGGTGGGTCTTCCCTAAGGATGATTGGGTCAAATGCAATGTGGATGGGGCTTGCAAGAATTCAGGGGACTTCACGGGCTGTGGTGGCCTTTATCGGGACAGTTCTGGAAGATGGTTGGGAGGCTTTGTCCGCGGTCTTAGTTCTGGCACTGTTCTGGGTGCAGAGCTTTGGGGGTATTTTGATGGGGTTTCAAGTTGCTTGGGACCTTGGTTTTAGGAGGTTGTGGCTTGAGAGAGATTCTCTCACAGCTGTGAATTTGGTTATTAAAGGCTGCCCTCCGTTGCATCAGTTCTACAGCATTGTTGAGAAGATCAACACGCTTCGTCGAAGAGTGTGGCTCACCCATATCTCCCACACGCATCGTGAAGGCAACAGAGCAGCGGACATTCTCGCCAATGAAGGATCCCATAGTGGTCCTTGCATCACAATGCATCATACTGCTCCTTCCTCTGTCTTACATGTGTTGGGAAATCGCCACCCATGCAAAAGCAACGGAAGCGGGTGTAAAAACAAAAATTTTAAACATACAAAGCGATTTCTTTCCCAATAGATCCGCTATATGAATCTGTATCGGTGTAAGGTCAAGAATTTACCCAAATCGATGGCTGTTCCTTGCGTTTACGAATTTGAGGAGTCCACTCCGAGTGTGCTCCCTCCACCGGTGATCCACACAAACAGTTTGGTAGATGCCTAGGTGCTAGCCACGATTACTTCTCCAAGCAAACCGGGAGCCTTATCTACGGTGTTCTTGGATTTAAGAACACTTCTCGAAATCCAAGCTTTAGATGGCGCCTTAGATCAAGAATGGTGTTCTTGATCTCACACACAACTCAACTCACAAAACCTAAAACAATTCTAGGGTTTGCGCCACTTTCTCTCTCTAGAAAGACTAGGGTTGTGTTTTCTCTCACAAACTTTCACTAAGACTCAAAACACTTTTGGACTTGTGAACTTTTGTTGGCTAAGTCGAAATTCCCAAGGTATGAGAGTTACATGCTTAAGTCGACTTAGGCCTTCACATATATATAGGTTTTAGGCTTTGATAATTATAATTAGGGTTTCCCAAAATTAAACAATTATCAAATTGTTAAATCATGAGATTACACTAATATCATGATTTTAGGACTTCAATTCCTAATTATAATATTACCTTAATATTATAATTTGGATCCAAATGCAATCTTGGAGAATCAATTTTGGAAGATCAAATCTTCCCAAGGAGATTCTCTCCTCATGCGCCAAGTCCAACTAATTTGTTGGAAATTTAATAAACTAGAATAAAAAACCTAACAATTAGGTAGTTATAACTAATTTGTTATTTTTCCAACAATATTGATTTAAGATATTACCCTAATATCTTAATTCAATCTCAAAATTCGAATTTCATGTCTTTTATTGAATTAAAATATTACATTAATATTTAGATCCAAATAGGCCAAGAAATTCGACTTTCCTATATATATATATATTATTGAATTAAAATATTACACTAATATCTTTAATTCAATCATTTGAAATCTAGATCAAATCTATTTGAATTTCAAATCTTCAAGCCATATATTTAATTAATAAAACATTTCTATTAATTAAAATAGGCTAGTATTAGGCGCCAACCTCATCCCTATTTATCCTAATATTAGTGAATTTAATAAATCAATAATTTCCTAACTCTTAGGAAACTTATCTAATTTATTTATTCCTAATATTATAAATAGGAATATAATTATAAATAGCATAATCACATTTTCTATTTAATAATTATCATCCATATATATATTTAAATTTGTCCCACAAATCTAAATATCATATATCTGTAGATATTTATTTAAGACAATATTTCCTGTCCCAGACAGTCAATTATGTCTTAAACGGTGTCACCAATGTGACCCACGAATTAACCCTAATTCGCGTCCCGAAGTGGCATCTTGATCCTGCTCGTGTGTGACCCAGCAGGCCCCACGTGAAGTTGGCAGCAAGTCATCCCTATGACTTACAAGTCGAGAGCGGACTCTAGCAAGCCATCACGACTACCCAAAATACGTGAGTTATCGTTTAACGCCGAAACGACTTAACCTCAGTACCACCTTGTCATTTTCCTACGATATTCCGGTAATGGATCAGGCATGGGAAAGTCATCCAAAACCCATACCTCCAACTTTCTCGATTCCTTGAGTAAGTCCCAATTTCTAGTGTGGCCACACATTCCTTGGACAGACTCATCGAGGGGCCCAGTGAAATATCTCCCATCTCCATGAGGGACAAAATTCCATCTTGGTCAACCATATTCCTCAGCACGGTAATCAACCAAACCCGTACTTAGCCCTTATGGCTACCCTGCTACGGGCAACGTTAGACTAAGCCAAAGTCTGACAACTACAACGCCGGAATGATGAAGACCTCAGGTCCTAAGGGCATCGTGACAGGTGTACCAGGAGAAACTAGCTAATGACTTAAACCATGTAGGATTCTCCGGGTCAGTCCAGCAACTCGTAACTCCTTACGTAATTGCACCATGACTCTCGTGACAGCATCCAGTGCATGCATCCCTATGCACCGAGGTCATGCTGGTCTTAGTTCAATTCAAGTTCCCACTCGAATGATCGACCAGGGACAACTTTAGATTAATTATCTTATAATTAATCATGGACTGTTATCACAGTAAACATGCTAATAATGTGATAACCATTAATTTATCTCTATAAATTAATTGATATGTTCTCAACATATCTATAAGGTGATTGTCCCTAGGGCATAATCTCCATCAACATGTTCTTAGGGATGACGCTGTTGGGGTTTCCTTGCCCAGGATAGTGTCTCATCCTTTTGTTGGGAAATCCCCGGGGAAAACGCGCAGCGGAAGCAAAACAGTAAATAAAAAAAAAACTTGCGCTCCCCAGGAAAATCCAACCCTGAGATCCGCTAGTTGAATTTAAAACCAGATATGAAAAGTGTTATACCTCAATCTTTCAATCGGATTGGTGATACTTGGTGAGTCTAGAAGTCCGTTTCCACGTCCTTCCTCTACCGGTGATCCACACGAACAGTTTCCCGAACACGAGGTGCTAGCCTCCACGCCTCTTTCTCCAAAGAGACTCGGGATTGAATCTACAGCTTTTGAACTCAGGAACTCCTTCTCAGAATTCCAGGCAAGGTGGCGCAATAATGGAGGAGATAGCAACAAAACTCCTTTTGTTCTTCTTCTCCCAAACCCTAAATCGACTTTCTCTCTCTAACTCTTAGGAGAAAAGTCGAATCTTCTCTCTCTACAAGGAGGAAGGCGAGTTTCTCTCTCTCTCTCTACAAGGAGGAAGATGAATGCTCAATGAATTAGGGTTTCAAGTGTGCATGTATGTGGCTATAAGCGACTTAAGCTTATATAATTACCAAAATTATGGTAATTTTATAATTATAAAATCATGATATTACAATAATATCATATTTTATGACTTGAATATCTAATTAAAATATTACCATAATATTTTAATTCAAATTCAAATGCTATCTTGGAGAATCAAATGGAAGATCAAATCTCCCTTGGGTCCCACAAGTAGCCATGCGCCATATGCCTTTAATTTTAAGGGAATTTTATAAATCAAAATAACTCCTAACTCTTAGGAAGTCATAACCAACTTATTTTATCCCAATGTTTTTGAATTAAAATATTAC
>QANZ01006800.1:47738-76380 GCA_003254925.1 Chamaecrista fasciculata
TCTTGGTCAACCATATTCCTCAGCACGGTAATCAACCAAACCCGTACTTAGCCCTTATGGCTACCCTGCTACGGGTAACGTTAGACTAAGCCAAAGTCTGACAACTACAACGCCGGAATGATGAAGACCTCAGGTCTTGAGGGCATCGTGACAGGTGTACAGGAGAAACTAGCTAATGACTAAAACCATGTAGGATTCTCCGGGTCAGTCCAGCAACTCGTAACTCCTTACGTAATTGCACCATGACTCTCGTACCAGCATCTAGTGCATGCATCCCTATGCACCGAGGTCATGCTGGTCTTAGTTCATTTCAAGTTTCCACTTGAATGAGCGACCAGAGACAGTTTAGATTAATTATCCTATAATTAATCATGGACTGTTACCACAGTAAACATGCTAATAATGTGATAACCATTAATTTATCTCTATAAATTAATTGATATGTTCACAACATATCTATAAGATGATTGGCCCTAGGGCACAATCTCCATCACAAATAACACCCTTATGTTAAAATTCTGTTTATTTAACCTCTTAAGTGTCACATCAGTGAGGATATAATAGTAATCTTATAAAAAATTTAGGCCAAAGTCTTATTTTGGTCCCTCAAATTTGCTCATAATTCCGTTTTGGTCCTTCAAATTTCCAAAAAGTTATACTGTTAATCTCTCTCCAATTTCCATCTATTTTTTTGTTAAATAAAAGAAAAAATTGGTTTAAATTCCCTAAAAGTTTTATTCTTTTTAATTAAGGTCATTTCTTTATATAATATGACCAAAATGTAAGAAAAATGAATAAATTAGAATTTGAAACAATTTTGCCCAAAAAAGAACTTAGTCAAATCACTCTTCTCCTTCTACTTCAATCACAACACCTTCTTCTTCAAATCAAAGCACAACAAGAACAGATCCTCAAATCTTTGACTGCTTTCCTTTGTGGTGAGATTCTACTCTCCTCATAGAGCAATTGCTGAAGCCCATCGCGATTTGCTCGAATAAGTCGTTGAAGAAGATTCTGCTTCTGCATCCAACAAAACTGGATCGGGACACTTTGCGTTCGAAGGCTAATGTGGTGTCGTCGTCGTCAGTACTAGTTTTCCCTAAGGAAGACGACGAAGAAGAAGACACCATTAGTAGAGGAAGATGAAGAAGACGAGGAAGAAGAAGAAGAGGATTTGTTCTTGGTTGTTTTTTTTTTTGGCAAAATTGTTTCAAATCTTAATTTATTATTTTTTCTTACATAATGGTCCTATTATTTAAAGAAAAGACCTTAATTAAAAAAATTAAACTTTTAGAGAATTTAAACCAATTTTTTTGTTATTTAACAGAAAAATTAGATAGAGATTGAAGATGGACTAACAGTAGAACTTTTTGGAAACTTGAGGAATCAAAACGGAATTTTGAACAAATTTGAGGGACCAAAATAAAACTTTGACCTAAATTTTTTATAAAATTACTATTATAATTTCACTGATGTGGCACTTCCCAGGCTAAATAAATAGAAATTTACTAGAAAGGTTTGCACGTAATTGAAAACTCAATGATCCTATTTCAACAAATTAAAAACTGAGGAATTGACGTGTACCCAACCTAATACTCATAGTGTCTATGCATTTTGTTTTTATTTTTTTATTCCTCATGAGCAAAATACCTGGTCCCATTTTGTAATTGGACTGGAGTACTGGACCATATCAGTGTTCTTGGTAACATAGGACGGCCTAGTAGATCGATTTTCCTCACCTCATAAAGCATACTCATCTGGCAATGAAAACGAAAGCGACGTGGGGGCCGACACCTACCTCAATCTAATTTATCTTCCGTTTTATTGAATTTCTGATCTAGGGTTTTGCCATTGATATTGATATTCTATCCCAAAAAAGAAAAGAAAAGCCTCTGGGCTCTGGGTATGCTCCACTTGACCTAGAAAAAAACAAAAGAGGCCTTAGATCATGGGAGGCCTATGATGGATGATCACAAGGCTATATTCGAACAAGTCTTCGGCCAATCGTCCGACAGCGAATTCGAAGATTCAACGCATGGAGACGATCAGTCTTCGCCTCTTTTGGTACAGAACCCTACCTTCCAACCAATCCACCAAATTGATGGCCTTTGGTTCTGCAGAGACTTTCTCTGTCCCAATCAACAATCGCTTTTGCTTTCTGCTATCCGAAACGGTTCGTTTTCTGATATCTCTCTTTCTTTCGTCCCGCATCATTCTCACTTCCCCGTTTTTTCTTGCTCCACATTTCTTTAGGAGTTCAATATCACGGATTTTTGGATGTATAGTTTGGGACCGATGGTAACAGTTTCCCCCATCCAATTAATTTCGAGATTCTGGTGCATATGAAATTATGAACATTCCCTTTATTCTGAATTCATGCTGGAACCTGGGGTCTAACGCTATCTGTTGTCAATTTCGTGGTTTCAGAAGGGTGGTTCGACGAAGCATCGAAGAATCAGGTCAGTCAAACATTCTGCCTCACACTACTAGACCCTGCGATAGATTAGTAGACACTAGGGGAGTTTTATAAAACTGTATTCTTTACAGAATATAAATGTCCTTAGTAGGTGACAGTGAGTGCCAATGACACGTGCGGTAGTGTTAAGGTTATAATTCAGTGAAATTCGGATCAATCAATGAAAGAAGGAATTTCTCACATTCTTGGAAGTAGAACTGATGGTGAAATTATATGATTAAGGGCCTAATGTACCAAGGAATAAGGATTCTAAGAGTACTTCGCTTGAGTGGCTAGAATTCTGAATTTTAGGATACTATAACGCATAAGTTACTTGTCACTGCAACTCTGTTTAAGTGTTCCTTCCGTTTCTCGCCTTTTTTGTTTAGTATACTGGGTACATTGAGTGATGGAAACATAGCGACATATCAACGTGTCGTACATTGCTTAATCCACTATAGTATAGCTTATCACTTTGTTGTCCCTGCCACCAGGAGCTGGCGACAAATATACAGTTCTTGGTATGCGTTCGAATATATTACGCAGAAGGCATTAACACTAGATTTCAGCGTTTCTGGTTATAATTTCATGCGTTCTAGTACATTTGCAACTGAATTAGTGGTGGAATTTCTACTTTTATGAGTCAACTTAGCCTAATAATCGATGGAAATCTTTTCGTGAGTCTTAACTGCATCTTTGAGTGATCCTCAGGATCTGAGAAACAATAGTTGCTACACAGTTTGTTGCAACCCATGTCTGATTAGATTACTTGTTATGCTTGAAATCTTCATTGGATCTCATTTTCATGGTTCAGGCCATGAGGTTTGGTGATCTTCCAGCATGGGCCACAGAACTATCAAATTCTATTTGTGAAATGGTGGTTTCAAGTGATACTGGCTTTGATATAGTGGACCGGGGAAGTTCTGAAGGGGATAGTCAGGCTAGTCCGTTTCCACCAGACTTACTCTGGCGAGAGCCGCTTTTTGACCAACTGATCGTTAATGTGTACGAGCCAGGTGAGGTGCGGCATATTTAATCTTGTGTGGTTGTTGTTATCTGTATTGGACCCTTCTCCTTAAGAAATGAGCTGTTCTGGTTTTATCTTCATGTATAAAGAAATGGTTTTATGTTTGAAACTTGCAACTTCGAGCACTCTTTTCAATAGCTATTTTTGATTTTGAACATCATGCATTTTGTAGAACTATTATTGTGTGGCCGCTAATTGTGATCTCTTGCTTGGTCTTTTGGGTCTAGAACATTGGTGTCTAGGGCTTGTGAATCATCAAATGATATTCTGCATATCTGGAAGGAAAGCGTCCTCTATTGTGATTAATTTTCAATAAAGATGTGCGGGTGCTCCGTGCTTGTATGTGCAGGGTATTTGTGCGCATGTTGACCTTTTGCGGTTTGAAGATGGCATTGCAATTGTCTCCTTAGAGTCATCATGCGTCATGCATTTTACGATGGTTGAAACAGCAGCTGATAGCATTGAAAACGAGGGGAAAGCAGGGTCATCATCCCCTAATCGGGTCCCCGTATTACTTACACCAGGCTCACTGGTTCTGATGTCTGGAGAAGCTCGGTACCGTTGGAAGCATGAGATTAATCGCAAACCAGGGTTTCAGATATGGGAAGGACAGGAATTACATCAGATGAGGCGAACCTCCATAACACTCAGGAAGCTCTGCCCGAATCCGTAGATTAGTTTCTTTCTTTCATCTCTTGTAACAAATCCAGACTTTAGCCTTTTTATGAAAGTTAATTTTTATTCAATAGCGAACCTCATACTATTTCTGTATTTGTTTAAAAGTGATTTGCAGCTTTAAAGTTATGAGAGAATATCCTGAATCCGTTGGCGTGCTCGTTGGCTGAAATTAATCAAATTATTTATTCTTAAATTAAATGAACCATCTCATCTCACCATCCCAGTTTCTTACCTACAGTGGATTTACCTCAGGTTTAAATGTACCCGGATCCCCAGTGGTTTATCCAAAGTTCAATTGGCATGTCTGGGGTGTTGTAATGCTGAATGAATGCTACCTAGCATAATCATCCTATAAAATATCCTTAATTATGTGTTTTGTAGTTTTATACCGAAAGGGTAAACTAAAACCAATAACCAATATAAAAGCTTGGTTGACACTATATCCTTGAGCATTGGCCAAACTGAGTGACTGCTGATGAGATAACAGGGTGGACAATTGGTTTATTCCAGCGACGATTATATCAAGCCACCGAGAACATGACAGTTGTAATCTACATATATATATAATTACCGCATGATTACCGCTAGTTGTACTTGAAAGCAGGTAAATTAGAAATCATGTAAATGACGATACTGATGAGTTTCGCTACATATACTATGAATTGAGAAAAGGAGGAAAACGCAATGTATTGTGACAAAATCAAGAAACTCTCTTATTGGGTGTAATGTAAAGATACAAACAAGAGGGTTGGGGGGACTATTCACAGGGTGTGTCTCTATGGAATTGTAACAGAAAGAAAAGCAGAGCATTTCTACAAGTAAGCCTAGCGTGTATACGTAAGTAAATTAAACAAAAAGGAGCTTAAGGTTTACAATAGAGAGAAAAGCAGCAGATGCCAAACAAGGCTTGATGAGATGACAGGAGATGGGATTGACTTGGGCACAGAAACGATAACAGCCAAACATGGCGGCAGAAATGGCGAAGCATAAGATGAAGCCTAGGCGCGTTGCTCCTGCTCCAAACACAAGGGGATCCCATAACAGCGTGCACACCAACTGAGCCAAGTACAGCATTAGAGCCGCTGGGTATCTGTGGAAGCCTCCGTCGGCCCACACCATCCATGCCGACAGGCCCATCAACAAGTTGCAAGCCGGACACGTCAGATGTAAGGCCCACGTGGGCAGGAACCAGAAGGCCTTCCTGGAACCCGCAGGCCCATGGGCCCGGGCTCCCACGTACACGCTCAGGATAGAGAGCGAGAGAGGCAATAAAACCGCTATGGTGAGTGACCTAAGCCCGCGTTTCGCCATCGCCATTTTCTTGTCTTTGCTTCTACCACTCATGCTCTTATTCTTCCTCTGCTTCTCCATCGTAGCCTCGTCTCTATCGTCTCGCACTCGTTGTCTAAGTTCTTGGGAAGCCATGATGATTCAATTCTAATTAATTCCTTCCAATCCAATCCAATTGAGGGAGATCAGGTAGCGAATGTTGCGGGAGACAGAGTTTAGAATTGGAGAATGAATTTATAAGGGAGAGCGTGTGTTTCTCCAGTGACACATGGATGGAGGAGATTCAACGTTTTCGCCGAGAACCACTGTGCGGATGCCACACTCCCACTTATATTAATTATATCAAAGTTAAACCATGATCCATGCACATAAGTGACATAACCTTTGAAATGCAAGATGTGGAGTCTTCATCAAACTACACGTTGCCCTCCAAAGTCTACTGGATAAGGACACCAGACCAATACGCCCTATACCACCTTTCATGCCCGACACTTGTTCTTCTCGCTACCGACTCAGCAATCAGCATGAGCATCCAGATTTATACTGAACGCAAAATCAAATTTCCCACCTTAATTTTTTTTTTTTTTTTTTGGTAACAATCATGGTATCTTATATTATATGTATATTATATGGCTCCACCCCTTTCTGATCGTCCACATTTTAAAACTATAGTACAAAATTAATAATAAGAGGAAAATTATTATTTGATCCCTTCTTTTTTACTGAGTTAACAATTTAGTCCCTCATTTATTTTACATAACGGGCACGCAAAGCCTCTAGTGTATATATATATATATATATGTTTTTATAGTATCAATAAAAATCAGCTTCAATTCGAGTTCAATAAAATTATTATACAAGGATAATATAATTATTTTCTTAAATTTTTCATTGCTAAATCAATTCCTTTATCAAGTTAATTCAATTTTTCTTCATCTATGGTATTTTCCATCTCAAATTTATTGACGGTGAAACATTATCAAATTTATTATGTAATTGTGTATTATACTAAATTTAACAATCTTGTGACGGAAATAAATCCGAGATGTAGGAGACGAAATCACTGACCTGGAGTTGAAATTGATCTTGAGTGGAGCTAAAATCTTCAAGCCACAATCCCAAGAGTGAAACCAGTTGGAGTGGAGGAAAAGAAGGGACTAAAAATAGCAAAATGATGGACCTGCAGTGTATGAAAAACACATTTGCTATATATATATAGCCAAATTCACTAATTAGTGAATATTACAAAGTGGTCCTTGAACATAATTACAAAATAGTCCCTTTAACAAACAAACTCCATATTTGCATTAGTAATTTAATAGGATAATTACTAATACTCTTCGGACGTGGCTTGGGGTTCTTAGCCCGGTCCCGGAAGGCTTGTGGATAATCCAACCCATCACGGAATACCACAAGTAATATGAACCCAATCTATTCTCATTTAGACTTACGATAAATTAATTACTTAATCAGTAAACACAAATATTAATCTTATAATAGATTAACGGTAATCCACACAAAAATTCCAACATCTTGATCTCAACCTCAATCCCCCGTTGTTCTTCTCTCTAGAAAGTAGAAACCGATTTTCAACTAACCAAGTGAAGTGAGTCTTCTTTTTCTCTATGCAATGTGTGAAACGCATCTAGAATAATCATGAGCATGGTGATAGTATTTGGAGGAAAGTGTTGAATTGGTGAGGTTCACTTCTAAGCCCTCAGTGAAGTAGGATGAGATAAAATGATTTATAAATTGTTATAAAATGATTTGAAAGTAATTGAAACTTGATAACTTTTTTTTTTGTTAACTTCATCATACTTTTAAATTTTTATAAATTTCAAAATTTAAATATTTATATATATTATTAATCTTTATTCATATTCATTATTTTTTTTGAGCAAATATTCATATTCATTATTTGAATATCATATTAACAATGTTTTTTTTTATCTTTTTATATTTTTAATGTTTAATAGTTATAACATATAAGATTTTGTTAAAATTGTTAAAAAATTAAGTAAAATTTAGTATTACTTATAAATAAAATAATTATAAGAATATTATTATAAATTTAATATTTAAACTCATTTACTCATTAGTAATATTATAATATTCAAATAATAAAAAATAATTCATCATCGATTTTTTTATTAAACTTCAGATCAGTGAAATATTTTTTCTAATTTATCCTTTCCACTCCTAAATAACCACTCTATCCCACTATTTTTAAAACTCAGAGATCCGAATCAAGCCTTAAATAACTCAATGAGTGGTGCTAATACGGAATACCAAAACCATTGTAATAATAACCGCAAACGGTAATTTTGTCACTACGTACTCTTGAGGCCCATTGGGTCATCGAGTTAGTTTTAAATTTGAATTGCACCCGAAATGAAATCGTCTTCACTCCTAGTTTTACAACTTCAATCTGAGTCGCTAGCGAACTGATCTACTTTTAACGAAGCGTCTTATTGTGTGGCTGAGCGAAGCTGCTGGAGAAATTGCATTTGCATTGCTCATGGTTAGGGCTTCTTTTTCTTATTGGATCTGCTTTACCTACTTTTGTTATTCCTTTTTGTCTGTATTCCTGTTATCTTGTTTTCGTACATGAATATGAGTTTGTAGATGTGAGCGATGAGGGCGAAGACCCCAATCTGGGTCAAATGTAACCGTTTAAATACTTAATCTTTCCATGCTCAATGTTTTGGCTGGGTTTTGGTGTATCAGATTGTATGTTTCAAGACGATGCTAAGGAATTAGTCCCTAGTTTTAATTCCACCCCCTTTCTGTTTTTGAATACCTAAATTTATGGAGGCCTGATTGAATCAGAATTGTTTTCCACTGTTCTTGGGAAAAAAATTTCTTCCGATTTGGTTGTCGAATTCTGAGTCTCGTCATCACTGTCTTCTACAGTCTCAGCAAGATTTTCAGGTTCACTTATTGTGACTTGATTAGGTCTGTTTATTGATGGAGTCTTTGGGTTTTGGTTTATATTTTGGGGTTCTGCTTTGTGGTTCTTCAATAGCTACTTTCCATATGGCATGAGGATCCTATATCTTGCTATTAAGAGTTTGGTTTGGTTGGGGATAAAATAATGGGAAGGAAAAGAAAAAGAAAAGGCAAAAACACCATTTTGGTCCCCAAACTTTACACCAACTGTCGATTTCGTCTCCATTCTTTTTTTGAAAAATAGGATGAAGTCGGTCTTTATTTTATTAAAAGTTGTTTTAAGGACAAAATTGACCAAAATGAGAAATATTAGGAACAAAATTGACCGCAAAAAAAAAATGGAGACAGAATCGACAGTTGGTGTGAAGTTTGAAGACCAAAATGGTACTTTTGCAAAAAAAAAAAATCCTCCATTCTTGTCCGGTTAACTGGGTCAAAATATATTTCAATTTCAAGTTTTGGCTTATCATCCGGTTCCTTTTATTGATGAGGAGCTTCAGCATTGCATATTTGCATTCTTTTATTGACTTACTAGTTCTAACCTTTCCTCCTCTTGCCTCTTGGATGGCAGGATGGACATGATTCAGAAGACTCAAAGCAAAGCCCCTCTGATATGACAACGTTTGTAAGTTTCTCAACATCTTAAAGGGTTGATGTTTTTCCCTTTGGTTGCGTTTGCTCGTTTCAATTCTTAGACACTGAGTTAGATGCCATCTGGACTCCTGAGTCCTGATATGATCATTGAGGCTTATTTGACCGTTTTGGCAAAAATTGGCGAGCAGTAGTGTTTTGGCATCTTGATTCTCAAAGTCTACAATGAGATGAAATTATGAAAATAATCAATTTGATGCCTTTGACGTTAAAGTTTCGGAGAGCTTGTACTTAATAATATGATTCTTCAGTTTCTTGTTGTTAATGAGCTCTGACTTTTGTCTATCCCCTTTGTCTCTCTCTTCAGGTGCAAAACCTTCTTGAGAAGATGGTATGTTGTTTAGTCTAGAGCTGCATTGCTGCTTTCCAGAATATATTCCACTGCTACTAACAAAAATTTTATTTCCAGCAAACAAGATTCGAGACAATGTCTGACTCCATTGTTACAAAGAATATCCTTTTCATATGCTCTTCTAGTTGAAGTAAGATTAAACCTAGATAGAACTCTCAAATTTGTATAAGAAAACTAATTTCAGAAAACTAGCCAGTGAATAATCTTATCTGATCTCCCTACAGTCTTAAATTCTTGAACTTTTGATATTTGTTGGTTCTTGCCCAAATTTTCCAGGAACAAGATATCTTTCAAAGAAGTCAGATAATAGGATATCAAGAGTGGCTTTACTTATTTTTTAATTCTGACATAACCATTGGAGGAAAGGTTTTTGCACTTTTGGTTGGGAAATGAAATGATAACTTTTAAAAATTTGGCTGTAAGGTATTTAGAAAATTAGACCATTGAATCTACCTGCTGCATTTAATTTTTGTTTACGCCCTTACTGGCAATTTTTGAGACCCATATCATAAAATGGGTATTGATAGCCAAACCAAAAACATGATGCCGCGTATTCTGAACTGTACTCAACTACACAAGTGGTAAATCACGATCATGCAAAACTATCTGTTAACCTTTTTCCTGATAAATTTAGATGCTACCGCTTGTGCAGTTAAATACGATTTGTGATTCATGATTCCTGAAATTTGTGTAGCGGGATTATGTTTTTGGCTAAGCTAAGATAAGCATTTACACACTTGTTACAAATGGGTATTGTAGAACTGCACTGTACTCAAATCATTGATGTATTCCTTGACGTCAATGCACTTGATGAGATGGGAAATCGTATAAATGAGTTGGAGCAAAGCATCAATGACCTAAGAGCAGAGGTGGGAGTGGAGAATTCCCCGTCGCCTGTGGCCCCAGCTAAACCCAAGCAAGAAGAAGGCTCAGCTTGAGTCACACTGAACCATCTTGCTCTTTCCTTGCATTACATCACGATACTGGTATTATATTTTCTCTATCTGTAGGCAGTAACCTTTCAGGAAACAGATGTTACTGCGTGACTTTGATTGCACTTATACCTCTGTAAGCTAAATTCCTTCCAGTTCAAAAGACAAGAAGAAAGAAATATTGTTGTTGATAAACCTATTGTTGTTTTCCTATTTCTGAGGTAAGCTTGATCGGGTGCTATTTGTGAATGAAGGGAGAAAAGTGTATTACATTTCATAATGGATTCTATTCTAGGCTATTCTTAGAATGGTCAGTTTTCACTTTCGGGCTTGGGCCACTAGAGTTCAAGAACCCCTAAACTTTTTTTTTTTTTTTTAAAAAACACTATACAAACACTGCAGAGCTGGTGATTTCTAACGATATGAACACCATCATGTGAGTATATTTTTGGGGGATCAGTTACCCTCCCCCAAAAACAAAAACTAAAATCCTCGTCTTGTGTGTTTTGCATCGTATTTCTCTATTGAAGCATAAACAAATCTTATATCTTGGTATAAAATATTTATTGAGAAATAACAAAAAGTTGAACACGTTGTGGATGTTTATTGGTGTGAAGGTGTGGAAATGCATGGGTAGAGCTTAGATTTGGAATGCTTTTGAATTTGTCATCTACTCACAGTCACAGTCACATGGTGGCACGAGTAGTCATCTCACTTGCTCCCTCATCTCCGGGCATCTCGCACAACCTCCTTTCTATATTGGTTTTAACAAGTTACACTCACATCCCAATGCAGAGACACTCCCCAAGGTATCCTAACTCATGCTTCCTATACAAAATTAAATATCACATAAATAAATGCTCCAACATTGGCATTCCTAGCACATCCTTCCCTCTCTATCTCAGACCATTTCCATGCTCTTTTCAAATATTCTATAGATGGACGAATATAACTTCACTTGAGAGCACAATTGACTCGGAACAAAATTTGAAATTATATGAACAACTGATTGCATACATAGTTTCATATGATATATATGAGTTCTTCAAGCATCACTAATTATTTATTTCTCGTGAGTTCATGTTGCCTATCACAGCTTTTATATATATATATATATGACATATCCCTAGATACAAACTATAAACTCACAATTTCGTGATGCTGAATTGGACTTGCATAACAGGGGAATTGAAGAACAGAAAGTGTTGACTAGTACAATATATAGATAGTAATAGGTGATAATTTACATAGAAAGAAAGAAGAGGAGACAAAGAAAAGAGTGGAAGAAGGGAAGGGTTTGATAAGTAATAAAGAGAGAGGAAAGTACAATTTGGATTCTCTATATTGTACTAGGTGAAGTGCAAAGAAAGAAATGAACACGTAGAGAGAGAAAGTGAGTCTCATTGATACTTTCTCTCTCTAACCTATTCTTATCTCTCTTAGCACTGTACTCCTAAAATACTATAGAGGATTCAAATTGAAAGAAAATGAAGTGATTAGTAATTAAGAAGTGCGGCAACGAGTGATAGTGGCACAACCTCGGTTGTAAGGGTTAGCTTCCGCACCTGGCTGGCAGTTATAATAGGATGCACCCTTCTGAGAGCATGGCACAGTGTTCCTCTGCAGCGCTCTATAGCTTATGTACTGCGACGTTGCTAGGATGCGCCGCTTTATCTCCATCTCCATCTCTTCCATTTCTCCCATACACTCTTCTATGGAGCCTGAACACCCTACCCTCATCGTCGGCAACCACCCTACGCGGTGGTCGCCGATTGAATCTCCCCTTGCAGGATCGATCATCGCCGCCACTATCATCAAGTACAATAAGGTTACAACTCTCCCGCCCTTTGCCATTTCTTCTGCTTCTGTTTTGAATCCTTTCTATTTCTGTTTCTGGTTCTAACACTGCCACTTTATATAGTTTATATATTATAATCTTTGCTTTGGACAATGTGAGTGATCTGCTATGCCTTCCCCCACTTGTTTAAAAACAAGTCTCTCCCCTTCAGCTTCTATCACACTTTACCACGATTTTACCAAATTGTCACTTCTTTTTTATTTTTATTTTTCTTTTTTTTCCCACCTGAACATAGAAAAATATAATTTCTTCTGGCACACACAACCTACGACTGTCGGTAGAAGTATTGATTACAAGAACGAAGATAATCAGTGGAAATCATCTCAGTTGAAATTGTGAGTCAGGATCTATCCAACTGAATATATTAGTGACAATAACAACCTAAAACGAGATGGATGAAACTCAGTGGTTTGAAGGCTGCTTCTCTATATTGTAGTTGAAGTTCAAATGTGATCCAATTGCAGTGAAGAAACTAGGAAAAGTGACAAAGGAGAGACCCTTCAAAACCTACCAAGAAAACGATGTGAAGAATGAAAGATTATTGATTATAATATATACTATGTTTAGATTCAAAGCATTATCCCCTAAATCCTAATTTTCTAATATTGGGCTTAAAACCTATTGATTGAGCCCTTGAAAATTGATTGGTGTTGGTTTGAATGTGTGTTGCCACACCTAAGAGTCTAAGACCACTAAATTACAAATTTGTATGACCTGCTTGAAATTAACCACCAGCTTCTGGAAGCCACTGGCTTTTGCTTATCCAAAAGTGCTTTTTCCAAGTGAAAACTGAGACACTACCGAACCGCTATACAACATAAAACTGCCAGGCAATTCTACCGTGGTATATACTTTGTAGAAGTGAATATATTCTCATCAAATTAATCTATCTTTGGGTATCCCTTGGTCTCTTCTAATCTCAGTATTGTCAATTGTTTTAACTAGCCTTCAACCTTTCCCTTTATATATCAGCTGTGTCCTTGCATATCTATTTCAGATCGGGAACGCCACATGGTTACATAAGTTTATGATTTTTCATTTTCTCTCTTGATCAGAAATACATGTTAAGTTTGAAGTTTTTTTTTTTTTGGTCTAAAAGTTTGAAGTTTCAACTAACTAACAGACGGAATTTCTAGGCTCATGGACTCACGTTCCATCCTCTGCATGGGCTGCAAGAAAACCCAGAGTTCCATTAGTTTTGGACTTTTGGTTTATCGTGGTATATATAATCTAGGATATCAGCCCGATAGAGGCCCATCACATAGTTCTAGAATAAAAAAACTTTCTTGGATCACACATATAAGGCAATATTTAAATTACAAATTTCAAACGAAACCTCATTCTCCTTCGTTGATAACATCAACTGTACTATTTACTTTACAAATGTCAATAATAATTTTGGAATAGTAGATGTACAGTGTTGAGTAGTTTTATACTATCTAGATAAAGCTTTGTGTGGAGACCAAGGATAATGTCATGCGGATTATGAATCCGGGCACAGACGATAAAGAAGGATGCAATGATGCATGGACCCTCCAAAAAGGCAAAAACTCAAACAAGAATAGGCAATGTATATTAAATAATTAACGTTCCTTAATCCTCATCTTTCTAGCTTGCTCAACAGTGCTTCCATTGGTGGAAGCTCTTTCACAATTTGCTGCCAGTCAGGCATACCCTGCAAACGCATTGGAATTTATTACTAATAGCGGCAGAGTTTAAGACAACTATCATTCACTTCCAGAGAGAGCTTGCCAAGAAGTGAAAATTTTATATCCATAGGAAGAAAAATGAAACTTACTTTCCCTGATCGTCGAACCCGCCCATCTAAGCGTAGTATGATGTAGACGTCTTCACCAGGAGTAACTCCTTCGGACTTCTGCTGCTCCTTTATCCATCTAAACAAGTTAAAACTTGTTACCATGCAACTATGATCCAGTATATAATGTTATGCTACACTCTACTTAGTTTACATCAATCAACTTTCCATCATCTATATCAATGGTATTACCATCCTTCAACAGTTAAGAAAAGATACACACCTTTCCCATTCTGCTGCTGATACAGCCTCAGCCTTGAACCTAATTTCAGCCTTCAACTTTGATTTTGCAGTTATAGACTGTGTTCGCTTATCAAAATCTTCCTACCAATTTTATCAGTTAGTGTCAAGAAAGAACCAAAAAATCTTGGATAAAAATGAGATTTTACAAAGCCACGTTATACATGTGGAATCTGGACTTTTAAGGATATAAAATCAAGCTCACAAGGTAAGACTGTAAAAGAAATGGCAGTAGTTAAGGAAGTAATATACTACTAGGCTACTAGCATAAAAACAAAGACAGATAATCAAGTCTCACCCCAATGGATGGAAGAGCCGCAGCAGCCTTTGCTGGAATACCAAAACCCTTCTTCTCAACTTTTGTTTCCTTAGCCTCTCCCCAGATGATAGGAACTAACAGAACACCTCGTCTAACAAGCTCGGTGCGAAACCTGTCTGCACTTTGTAATGCCAAAGAGACTGTTTCTCTTTTTCCTGCTAGTATAACCTAAAACCAAGCTTCAGTTGAATAATGTATCACTTAGAAAATGATTATTATTTTTGGGTAGAACACTGGGAACAACATTAACTTAAAGTGAAATGAAAGTCTCCAGGGATTAAATTGCTAATGATTAATGAAGCAGGGATACATAAAGATTGAAGAAAAAAACGAAGAGCAACAATACTAACAGGCCTAACTGTGTCCCGTAGCTGCACAAGTTCAACTATGCGATTAGTTGAAAGGCGCAAAGGCAATCTTGACAGTGTCTCATTTCGGGTTATCTGAGCAAGTTGTTCCTCCTCCTTTTTGTTTTCCCAAAGGAATAAAGCCACGAGAAGAATGATACCTGGACATTGCTGATTCCAGTGCTTAGTCATTTAATGAAGCAATCTATAAGATAATTACAGACTAGTGGATAGTACAGAATGCAGTTATCATCTAAGTCAAAACCATCACATGGTTCCTAAACCTGAATTCTCTTATCAGTAAGTTAAATATGTCACTGTTCACCTCCAATGTTAACCGCGGCATTCCCAGCAGTTTCCCATAAATCAGGGGCATCATCACCACCTTGAATTGCCCGAAATAGCCTGGGCACAGTAAAGAACGTTGAAATTCCTGCAGCTGCAGTAAATGCTATATAGAAGAATCTCCTAACCCCACGGAATGGTGCTTGAACTTCACTAATGAGTTTTAGATCTCTCCGGAAACCGTAGCCAACATCTTCACCACCCAGCCTGGCCTGGTCGTGTAGGAAAATCAACATAAAATAAAATCATCCTAGATAAGTTAGCAATTAGCATGGCACTCTAATAAAACACACGTAAGAGCAGGCAACTAGGCATTGCAAAATCCGTAAGTAGTGAATGAGAAAACCTCTTCTTGTAGTTCTTTGAATTCAGGCAAAGCTCTGAAAGAGGCCAAGTCTGGATCATTGAGAAGGGTACCAAATTTTAGGTTGTATTCCCTCAGAGCTGTGCGGAGACAATCAGCAGCTTTCTTTCCTTCCCCTCTTCATAAAATTAGTAACGAAACAACATTTAGTTAAAATGTAAATCAAAATAACCTATTATAAGCTAATCCTAAAAGAAATTGTGCAACCTATTCATTCTACTGCGAAGAGACTATAAACAAAAATGAATAAGGATAAGGATGGCAGCAAGCTTTGTTATACCGATATGCATGGCAGCAAGCTTTGTTATATAGCGCAGCTTGGGCCTCCATAGGATTGGGATCCAAAGAAAGAGCTGTTTCAAACTGGGTTAAAGCATCTTTAACCTGAAAAGTCCACTCCCAATAATACTTAGTGACGAACACTTAATTTCCAGAGATAAAATTACATACCGAACAGAACAAAGTGGATAAAGAGAAGATAAACTTTTAAAAACAAAATAGTTGCGGTATACGAATAAATTTTGAAATCCTTACAGTTGAATAGGCATTTAGCAATTATAGGGACCCAAACAAAAAGGAAACTCGATGAATGCCCAACATTAGGTAAAGAGCAAGGAGTCTAAAATCTGAGGGGAAAATGAAAGGGGCAAACAATACCCGTCCTTTGGAGAAGAGTTCGAGACCCGAATTGACGTAATACTCAGGGGTTTCAGCATTAGCTTCTGGGGTCTGAGGAGTAGAAGAAGATGAGGAAGAAGAGCGGGGAATAAGTGAAAATAGAGGCTTGTTTTGTAAAGGTAGAAGAAGAAGAGGCCTATAGGGTGGTGTGGTTGAAGGAATGGTCTTCAATTTGGAGAAGAAGAGTAAGTGGTTGTGCAGAGTAGCCATTGCCAAATGCCAAGTTTCAAGCTTCAAGCCATGTCGCTGAATTACAGTGCTCACATTCTATCTCAATCCGAATTCCCAACGGACGAAGTTGACGCATCGCATGACATGCCGCGATCTTGGCCAATCTCGGAATCGGACGGTCACGATTTTACAATACAACGCTGAGATAGTCATTCAAACGACGTCGCTTGCCTCCTCTCTTATTCGTTAAAAAATCTGTACTCATTTCTATATAAAAAAAAAAATAAATCTGTACACACATTAACTAATTAAGACATTAAAATCATATATCACAAATTTAATATAATAATTAAATAATATTAATCATTATTTTATTTAATTAAACTTTATAAAAATAATTTAATATTTTTTATTAAAAAATCTTAAAATGTTTTAAATCTTTGAAGAATTATTCATATTTTTTGTTAAGATTGTTCATTATTGTTCAAATTAAGATTATCATTAATTATATTTTAATATATTGTTGTTAAAATTTAATATTTTAATATATTTTTTGTACCAAAAAAATCATAAAAAAAACTAATTTTGATCTGAGATTTTAGAGAAAAAACTCATGAAAATTGTTATGAAAATCACAACTGAACCGGATGGTTGGACTAGTCAAACTAATACTTAAGAGCGAAGGTGATATGGACTATTGGACTATTAAGGAGGTTAGATTATTTTGAACTATCCAAAATTACTTTGGATTGAGTTGACATGGATTGAGGTGTGACTCAAAGCATATTTTNTGGCCAAAAAAAAAAAAGTACGATAGATTGAACAAAGTAACTTGGAACTTGAAAATCTTTCTAATTGATTCACCCCTCCAAACTTTTAAAACATTGCTCTCTAATCGGTTAAACTATCAAATCAGACAATTTACATTAGTTTTGATCGATTTTTTAGACAGCCTAGTTTATAGTTCTTCCCAATTATGTTAAAGTAACCCGAAAAGTAAAAAATCATATTAGATATTAAATTTTGATTTGATCGGTCGACGATATTGTTTTCTCAACTCTGGTTACAAATTTGCCAAAAACTGCTCAACCTTCTGTAGGATAATATTTTTTTCGGCTGTTCCTAAAGACTCAATAGCTAATTTCCTCTTTAGGTATGCCATCAGAGCTGGAAAATGCAATGCATATATCTTATTGGCCAAAGTCCTATTTTGGTCCCCCAATTATGCTCAGTGTTCTAAATTGGTCCCCCAGTTATTTTTCGTTCTATATTGGTCCCCCAGTTATGCAAAATTTGACAAAGTTGGTCCCTCTAACGGTTTCCATCCATTTTTTTATTAAAAAAAAGACAAAATTAATTTTTAACTCCTAAAAGTTTAAATTTTTGCATTAAGGACCTTTTTCTTTATAATAGAACCAAAATATAAGAAAGAAAAAATAATTGGGGGCTTTTAGTTTATTTCACCCCTCTTTCTCTCTTGTTCATCCACTTTCTCCAGAAAACTCGTCCGAATCTGATCGTTGCCGCGCCGTCACCGCCGTATTCTGCCGCGTCATCTTCGTCTTCCTCGTCGCATCTAGGTGACCTAGATCGGAGCCGAATCAAGCCCGAATCATTTCCAGAAAAAAATAATTGAAAGGCCGTTGATTTCATATTCATCAGAACAAGAACAAGTTCGAATCTCGATACGCGCCGCGAAATACGACGTCGTTCTTGATCCGCTCCAAGAGATCTCGCGACGGCGACGATATGCCGTCGTGTCCCGTGACGCCGGCGGTCCTTCCAACTCCGATCTTCTCGCCGTTGAGTGAGTTTTGGATCGACATGGTGAATGAAGAGTGGGGAGTCGATGGTTACGGGTCACCTAGATGCGACGAGGAAGACGAAGATGACGCGGTGGAATACAGTGGTGACGGCGCGGCGACGATCAAATTCGTACGAGTTTTCTGGAGAAAGTGGATAAACAAGAGAGAAAGAGGGGTGAAATAAACTAAAAGCCCCCAATTATTTTTTCTTTCTTACATTTTGGTTCTATTATAAAGAAAAAGGTCCTTAATGCAAAAATTTAAACTTTTAGGAGTTAAAAATCAATTTTGTCTTTTTTTTAACAGGAAAATGGATAGAAATCGTTAGAGGGACCAACTTTGTCAAGTTTTGCATAACTGGGGGACCAATATGGAACGAAAAATAACTGGGGGACCAATTTGGAACACTGAGCATAACTGGGGGACCAAAATAAGACTTTGGCCTATCTTATTTCATGATTATTTTTTCAAGAAAGAAAAAAACAATTTAACTACACAAATATTGTGATTCTCAGACAATATTATTGAACTGATCCAGACCGACTATAATTTTCACCCACAAACATCATTAGTATATTATTAATTTAAGTCTATAAGGGGCCGACTAAGTCTCTTCTTCTCCCTCAATAATTCTAATATTCATCTTCCTAATCTTAGCCATATAAGCTTACAATTAAATCGACTAACCTTAGTCACCATACAAATTGATTCTTTCTAACTTGTTCTTAATTATATAAGTAGGTTATCATGATTAATCTAAAATTAATTTACTTCCCTCAGATATATAGATTGTTCTCTTTTTGTGTACGTAGAATTAACTTAAAAGATATCACTTCACCCATATAGGTATTGTTTGATATTTTATCCACCAAAGTAATTAATTAATGTGTGTGGTGGGAATGAGATATGAATATGATGATGATGATATATGATTGTGATGGTTTCAATCAGCTATCCACTAATTTCTGCCTTGGAATATTGGAATTCACCTTCACTATCTGCTTACTTTAACCCAAATATCCATGTGTTTCCCCACCATCGTAAAGATAAACTAATTAAGCCAATGAATCAAAGATCCAACAGTATGAAGTGAATGTGTCATATATATGCTAACTTATATATGACCAGCAGTCCTTTTCCCATGGCTGACGCCATACAATATTGGCATTTACGCTTTCACTTTGAGAGGAATATGTACCTTGAGTTGATTTCATGAAACTGAAACTGAAGGTTTTTAGACCTTAATTACTAATGAGGATATGCCAACTTCAATTCTTAGCTTTTCATTTGAGGTGTTTAATTATTTATTCGAAACGAATATAAAAGTAGTGAATGGATGTTGTACGTAATTAGTAATAACAACATATCTTATATTATATGGCTCCACCCCTTTCTGGTCGTCTATGTTTAAAACTATAGTCTATGAAATTAAAAATAAGAGAAAATTTACTTTTTGGTCTCTCTTTCTTTACTAAGTTAACAATTTAGTCCCTTATTTATTTTACATACATATTTGATCAGACTCTTTGGCTTCCGTGATGGAGCAAGATATTAAATTAGAGTTAGCGTTTATATATAATTATACAATCACCCTTGTTGCTACAAATTTGCCAAAGAGTAATGTATACGTCACGAGTCACACGACACATAAATCTCAAAACAAAAGAATCCTACTTCTCTTCTTCATTAATTAATTAATTAAAGATATCCGTACTTCTCATTTTGCACATGTTTTCCGTCTCTTACTCTCCCTAAAGCAGTAAAGCTTACCTCCACTACGCTAGTTGAGGACAAGAATGTTATTATAGCCCACTTATCCAAAACTATATATATATCCACTCATTTCTGTTTTTATTTCTCTTTATGCTTTTTATTTAATTTGTCACCAATGGAAGAAGCTTAAACTTCAATTCAACCTTTTAAGAGTACAGAGAAAACTAAAAACATATAATAATAATAATAATAATAATAATAATAATAATAATAATAATAATAATAATAATAATAATAATAATAATAATAATAATAATAATAATAATAATAATAATAATAATAATAATAATAATAATAATAGTTCAACTATATCATCAAACTGATCATAGTCTGGTCTATATATATATATGGGTTTCCTTTATTTCTTATATATAATGATGATAGTGTTTGGCGAGAATATATATTTCAAACCTGAAGGGATATATTGGAGGACACAGAAATCCTGATGAGTGATGCTCCACCTGGTCATGCAAAATTGAGTCATTATTGTTGTAAATGTCACTTTCTTTTTGCACTATCAAAGCTTGCTAGTTTTGGGAAAAAACGATCTATATTGCCTTAGCTTTATTGTCTTGCTAGAATTTTCAGGTGGCTAAGCACACTAGTGCCCATATTATATTCATAAAGCATATGAAACGAATGTGACATGAATAAAGGTGCTGATATGATGACATGTACATGAAGGGCGTTTTGGTACTCTCCATATTATAGGTAATCCCTTAATTCAAAATTCTTGTAAGCCAAGTGGTTAATTTGGGTTATTATGACTTATGATTTACGAATGACATGCCATGCCATGCCTGCAACTTGTTTGTTTGAATGATCTTCTGACTATGCAGTCATGATATGTATAATATTAATGCAATTAAGAAATGACGTATTGGTTTCAATTTCTGTTGAATACAGATTGCCTTTACTTTGAAAAGATAGAGAAATTTGTTGGTCATAAAAACAATACCCCAGCAGAGAATTAAAATAGAGAAACAAGATGGAATAATATTACGATCTCAACACAAGAGAAATTAACGTGGGAAACCCAAACCGGGAAAAAAACCCACGACCGTTGCCAAAAGACAACTAGAGAAAATACTATGTGAAAATTATTACATCACACATCTTCTCTCAACCCTCACACCAAGTACACCCACACTCTCTCAAAGCAACTATTTGACTACACCTCCCACACTCTAACAACAAGAGGACAACTCTCAAATTAAATACAAGAGAGGGAAGAATTTATAAGTCTAATACAATGCTTAAAGTGTATTGACTTGGTGTACTTAGAAAACAAACCCAAGGCCCCTATTTATATTGTTGAGACCCTCCCACATGCTTTACTCCAAGCGATGTGGGACTTTTAAGCAATCCCAACAAATCTCCACCTTGATTAAAAGTACCACATTGTCAACACCCGACAATCATAGCTTGAAAGCTATCACACTCCACCATAAAAGTGTACTCACTCAGAATTACTCAATTCTAAGAATTTCACCTCGGCACATGTCGAAAGATCCTTGCTGAACTTTATGGTGCTACCTCCATATTGGCTCTCCATGGAAGTTCCTCAGCCATCGACATAACTCCACCACACATCTTGCATCAATGCCAACCAATGCCTCATGTGCAATTGTGGAACCGCTAACTCCTCATCCTCTTTCATGGTAACGCGGACATACCATGAGGATACCCTCCTTAACACTTCATAAGAAAATATCATCTCCCTCATCCAGAGAGACTACGTTAGCATCTGCATCGGAGCCCTTTGCCGAACTTGCTCCACCTGGACAATTTCTTTTTACATGCCCAGTCTTTCCGCATTTCCAGCAGGTCACCTTCTTTCCAGAGTTCTTCTTCCTTCCACTCTCATCCCTGGCCACCAATGCCGAGTCTGTAACAGCTTGACTCTCACATTTCAGACGTCTTTCCTCTGAAATGATTTTACTGGCAACCTCAGAAAAATTCAGAGTCTCCTTTCCATACATCAAGACAGGCTTCATGTATTCAAAGGAAGAAGGAAGAGACAATATGAGCTTCAAAGCCTTATCTTCATCATCAACCTTAACTCCAATGGACTCCAGTTCAGAACAAATGCCATTAAGAGTACTTAGATGATCGGATATCTTTGTATTTCCATCCATACGAAGAGTATAAAATTGTTCCTTCAACAGCAACCGATTTGAGACACCCTTTGACTGGTACAACTCTTCAAGCTTCTCCTAAAGCTCCTTGGCTGTTGAAATATCTTGCACGTTTGCAAGAACATTCTTAGCCAAACACATCCGAATTGCACTTGCAGCTCTCAAATCTAACTCTTCCCACTCTTCATCACCCATACTTGAACCACTCTTTTCAGAACCTTTGCTGGAAACTCTCCCCTTCAATGCCTTGTGTAACCCTGATTGTATCAACACATCTTTGATTTGAACTTGCCACAAGCCAAAATTGATCATTCCATCAAATTTCTCCATATCAAATTTTACGGCGCTTGAAAAACTTGACATTGCAACTGTATACTAGAACACAGTCTGTCAGTAATTCCCAGGAAAGAGAGGTGAGTCACAAATGGACTACTTAAGTACCAAATCTTTCCTTAGCCAGAATTACTTAGACTTCCTTCTAGCAACCCAGCAATAACCAAGCAACCTCAAAAAAAATAATTCTCAAGAAGAGGATAATTCTTTTCTGATGTGGAAGATCAGATAACACTGCAACCACAGAGCATACTCAGAAATTACTCCACCGAACCATAGGCTCTGATACCACTTGTTGGTCATAAAAACAATACCCCAGCAGAGAATTAAAATAGAGAAACAAGATGGAATAATATTACGATCTCAACACAAGAGAAATTAACGTGGGAAACCCAAACCGGGAAAAAAACCCACGACCGTTGCCAAAAGACAACTAGAGAAAATACTATGTGAAAATTATTACATCACATATCTTCTCTCAACCCTCACACCAAGTACACCCACACTCTCTCAAAGCAACTATTTGACTACACCTCCCACACTCTAACAACAAGAGGACAACTCTCAAATTAAATACAAGAGAGGGAAGAATTTATAAGTCTAATACAATGCTTAAAGTGTATTGACTTGGTGTACTTAGAAAACAAACCCAAGGCCCCTATTTATATTGTTGAGACCCTCCCACATGCTTTACTCCAAGCGATGTGGGACTTTTAAGCAATCCCAACAAAATTCTCATCTAATCAAGTGCTTTAGCCTTCAAGAAAGTGAAGAAAAGGATATATGGACATGAACAATCATGAAACAGAACCTGATACTTAACTATTTCATTGTAGCATTAGCTAGTGCCGTCATGTAATTAACGTACCAATATACAAGTATGATTATTTCAAACTGTCTGATGTTGTCCTGTTATCGAATAAATTTGAAGAACAGACATAATGTTCTGCCTCCAGTCCACTATCAAAGGTACAAAATGAGCCTCACTTTCAAAAAACATCGTTTTCCATTACATTTTAGAACAGAAGCCACCAACGATGTATGTAGTACTGTTATTAATTTTATGCCTAACCAGGCTAGCTCATACTTCCTAATGTAACTACACAAATCATACAAAAAAAAAACAGATGATGAGTTATACCTTGATTGGAACATCTTGGAGATCAGTAGAAAACAGATGATGAGTTATATATAGTACTCAGCCATAGAACTTGTTAGAAACTTAATGAATATATATATATAGTTGTCAATATTACTGATAGGCACTACAGGTTTTAGGAAGATATTTTATCTCTTACTAAGCAATATTTTGCATGATGGGTAATTAAGTTGTAGTTATATTACATCAATATATAGTACAGTGAACTGATTAATGAATAAGATGAAATCAAATAAAGGTTTGATAGGGAAGCTAGGGACCACATCATGGATGGCATCAGCACTATTAGTTGTTTCCAACGGGGTTGCATTGATAATGTAAGGACAAGGCATATATAAAAGGTAATTTTCAAATTAAAAAGAAAAAAAAATAAAGAAAAGATTTAGAGAAGCAGTAGTACCTAGCCGGACCAATAATGTACACATACCTATAAGCTCTCTCTCTATATAAAGACACTCCGTATTTTCAAAACCATGTGAACAAGTGTGACAAAATAACTTGCAACAACACTAGTAGCTAGTGAGTGAGTACTCTTCTGTCTGCAATTTATATGATGGACGGAAAGAAATTAGAGTACAAAGGTGAGGAAGCACTTAGGGAGATAGAGAGGCTGACTATGAAGGCTGATGAAGTTCAGGAAAGCATATTGAAAGAGATATTGAGTCAAAATAGGGAAACTGAGTATCTGAATAAGTATATGAGTGGAGTGATAGATATAACAGACATAGCAGAGTTTAAGCGATGTGTTCCAGTGACCACTTATGAAAGAATCGTCTCCTATATCCGCAGAATTGCAAATGGGGAACACTCTTCTCTTATTACTGGTCATCCAATCACTGAAATGCTATGCAGGTATATATATATATATATATATATATTTATATATATTTGTGTGGGTGTATTTTCTCATTCCTCACAGTTAATTATAATCAAGGTACTACTCTCACTGTGTGATTATATATATGTGCAGTTCAGGAACATCTGCAGGAGAGCCTAAGATGATGCCATCAATAGCAGAAGATCTGGACCGCCGAACCTTCGTCTATAATCTTATCTTGCCCATCATTAATCAGTTAAATTATTTCTCATCCGATCCATCTTTGTATCTTAACTTTCATTTTTCTTTTACAAGATCATATATAAATATCTATGCATATATGCAGACATTTGTTTTAGCTTAATCCTGTAGTTGCACTTAGAATGCCCAATTTGTTACTCAACTCAAATGCCGTCCTAAGGATCAATAGGATAAGATATGGCATCGCAATTAATAACTAGCAATTAGTGGAGGGCCCATTAGTAGGTATGGGTTACGTTTATGCTTTAGGCGCTAGAGAAATCTGTTACTTTGTCAACTAGTGCAAGTTGACATGTATTGCATTCAGTATTCATAAAATACAACAGAAAGAAAACAATACTATGGTATAGAGTATATATACTTGAATTAGCCATGTACATATGAAGTATTGTATACTGACCAAGTTGAGTACTTTAATTTTAGGTATGTTGGTGGTGTTGAGAAAGGGAAGTCGATGTTTCTGTACTTTGTGAAAACAGAAATGTGGACTCCTTGTGGGTTACCAGCAAGGACTGTATTAACAAGCTACTACAAAAGCAAACACTTCAAGTGCAGAACAAGAGATCCTTGGAATGATCTCACAAGCCCTGACCAAACCATTCTTTGCAGTGACAGCAACCAAAGCATGTACTGTCAATTGCTATCTGGTCTCATTCATCGCCATCAAGTCATAAGACTCGGTGCTGTGTTTGCTTCTGCTCTTCTCAGAGCCATTTCCTTCCTAGAACGAAACTGGAAGCTCATGTGTGATGACATAAGAAGTGGGAATCTCAATTCTGGGATAACAGACCCAGGATGCATTTCAAGCATGAATTCCATCATGCTATCTCCTGACCCTACTCTTGCTGATGAGATCAGTGAAATCTGCAGTGACACGAGTTGGAAGGGGATTCTGTGCAAGCTTTGGCCAAGGGCTAAGTACATTGAGGCAGTGGTCACAGGGTCCATGGCTCAATATGTGCCTGCTCTCAAGTATTACAGTGAGGGGAAATTGCCTTTGGTTTGTACCATGTATGCTTCCTCAGAGTGTTACTTTGGGGTCAATTTGAAACCTTTGTGTGATCCTGCGGACGTGGCTTTCACTCTCTTGCCTAACATGGGCTACTTTGAATTCCTTCCTCTTGGACATAATGGGACACTGCACATGGACTTTGATGAACAAGAGCAAGTACCAAATGATAAGCTTGTGGATTTGGTGCATGTTAAGCTTGGTTGCTTTTATGAGCTAGTCATCACTACCTTCGCTGGTGAGTTCCAAGATAACCAAACAAACAAACTTTTTTAATTATATATGCTTCTCTGTTTGTTTATTATGATATGGAGTAAACTAAAATTTTAGTCCCCAGAATATATGGGTGTTATCATTATAATCCTTGATCTTTTCAAATACTTGATTTAATCTCCAAAAATTCATGACTTGTTAAAAATTCAAGGAGGATTAAACTAATAGCATCCATATAATCTAAGGACTAAATTGATAATTTATTCTTATAATATACTATGGTACGTACTATTAATGCTAATGCATTTCTTTTGGCCTTTAAAAATGACCCCAAAATGTAGGACTGTATCGGTATCGCATTGGTGACGTGCTACAAGTGGTGGGATTCCACAATAAGGCCCCACAATTTCGATTCATTTGCAGGAGAAACGTGGTACTCAGCATTGACAGTGACAAAACCAATGAAGACGATTTGCACAAGAGCATCACTATGGCTAAGAAACTGCTGGAGCCACATGATGCTCTGCTTGTGGAGTACACAAGTTACTCTGACACATCATCAATTCCAGGACACTACGTACTGTACTGGGAGATCCTAAGAATGGAGGAGGAATCAGTGGGTCATGATGAGCTTGATGCAAAGGTGCTTCAAGAGTGTTGTATTGCAGTGGAAGAGCAACTAGACTACGTGTACAGAAGATGCAGGAGCAAAGATAAATCAGTGGGGCCATTAGAGATAAGAGTGGTGGAGCCAGGAACATTTGAGGCATTGATGGATTTTTTCATTACACAAGGAGCTTCAATCAATCAGTACAAGACACCTAGGTGCATTAAGTCCAAGAAAGCACTCAAGCTCCTTAATTCTAAGGTTCAAGCCTCTTTCTTCAGTCCTAGAGATCCCAAATGGGGCCCTAAAAAGATGGGTTGATTAATTAGTTAATTAATTAACACTACTCTTCCTAAGACATTTTAACTTTTTCTTTACTGTTCCTTATTTGCTATTACCATCAGTTGGTAGTTGCAAAAGGATGTGGTCTTTGATTAATCAATCAATCTGTAATCATCTACTATTATATGTCTTTTTGAAAAGCAGATGCAGCAAAACTTTAGCAGCATATATATCTTTCAAATGCAAAGCTACTAGATTAAATTAAAGAGACAAATTTAAGTTTTTCTCTATGATTTAGTCCTCAGATATTGGAAATATAGTTTTCAGTCTCTGATTTTCTATAAACATAATCTATTTAGTCCTACAAGTAACTTTTCAGTTTTCAGAGACTAAATCATAATTTTGGTACAAATTCAGGGACCATAAAATAAATTGCCTCTATATTAAACCATGGACAAGTGTAATAATAGTAGAAGAGCTAGCATTTCACTGTCACAAATAAGGGAGGTGAATCAGGTGATGTTTGGAATTGTAGTGAAGGAACAGAAATATAATAGAGCAGTAATGCGTGAATCCTGATGATGGTTTCCTGCCAAAAGTATAAATATTATAATCTCTTACAAGAAAGCATAATTAAGAATGGGGTTATGATATGAGTATAAGCTCTTAGGAGAACCACACCTCAAAAGCTAGCTATTGAAGTTGGAGAGCCCAAGGCCTTATATAGTGCTTTACTCTTAGCTAACTACCCGATGTGGGACTCGTATCATTGCATACCCCTTCGAAAGACGACGTCCACGGCGACCCACACTATCGACACTGGTCCATTGATAGCTCTTTCCACTTTTGGCGGCTCCATACAACTTCCAGTATTCGGTACGGCGCATCGCACGTACCTTAATCCAGCTTATAGGTCGCCCCCTCCGTGTCGGTCGGCTCTCAATGAAAGCACCAATTGATACGAGTATAAGCTCTTAGGAGAACCACACCCCAAAAGCTAGCTGTTGAAGTTGGAGAGCCCAAGGCCTTATATAGTGCTTTAATCTTAGCTAACTACCCGATGTGGGACTCGTATCAGGTTATCAAATGATTTAATCTGAAAGATGTAATCATTAAAATTAGAACAACTTATTCTGACTAGGCTATGCATTATAAAATATAGCTGTGAGATATTTTTGGGTTCAGGAATCAGGATGGCTTCTTTTACACTATGTTCTGCATTACATATTGACCGTGGGCCTTGATCGCACCCGTCGTTAGGTGGTCAAAAATATCGGAAATAATGTACTATAGTGGTGCAATCTGAGTCAATCTCTCGAGGAACTTTTGTGCAAAGTTTAATTGCAAACGATACCAAGTTATCACTAATCGGGCGAAAGCAAAGGAAATTTATTCTTTGAGTGATTATCTATGACCTAAAACAATAATTAAATAAAGCAATAATATTTTTGGGTTTTTGATCTTACCATATTTCATCATGTATTTTAGGGACATTTTAGGGCATTTTATATTCATTTGGGATTCATTTGCATGCCTTTATGTCCTTTTATGATGAAATATGATGCCTTGAAGTTTGATGATTATTTGGACTATTTTGTGATTATTTGAGTGGTTTTCTCGGGTTTAATCTTTATTACTTGATTGATCCTTTTTATCCTGAGAGTTCACTTAGTTTCTCGATGTTCTTGATAGGTTTTAATGAAGTCCAAAGTGCTGAATTACTTCGAGGAAGGCTCAAGGATGTTTAGAGACGAGTCAGGGACCAAACTGAAA
>QANZ01006800.1:76568-127715 GCA_003254925.1 Chamaecrista fasciculata
TTATCTATCTTTATCGCTTTTGTTTATCTTTTGCTTATTAATCAAAAACCCCAAAAATATTATTGCTTTATTTAATTATTGTTTTAGGTCTTAGACAAACAATCAAAGAACAAATTTCCTTGCTTTCACCCGATTGGTGATAATTTGGTATCGTTTACAATTAAACCTTGCACAAAAGTTCCTCGAGAGATCGACTCGGATTGCACCACTATAGTGCATTAATTCCGGTATTTTTGGCCACCTAGCGACGGGTGCGGTCAATGGCCCAAGTCCTATTTTGGTCCCTCAGTTATGCTCCTTCTTCCAAATAGGTCCCCCAGTTATTTTTTGTTCCATATTGGTCCCCCAGTTATACAAAACTTGAAAAAGTTGGTCCCTCTAACGTTTTCCATCTATTTTTCCGTTAAAAAAAGAGGAAAAATAAACTTTCANGTAGATTGTGCCAAGTTTTTACGAATTGGGTTTTCCTTTGTCGTTTCTTAGGGAGTCAATTTTTTTTTTTGCTTTGTTTGTTTTGTTTCGTGCTTTATTTAGTGTTTAGTGAGTCTTTAATTTGTTTTAACTTGTTTAGAACCATTCCCCTTAAAGTTTTGGTTCAAAGAATTGCTTGGGAACTTACTTTCTGGACTAGTTTTGCTAATTTTCGCTGTGCAGAGAAACCCGCCTCGGGACCCGCCGTGGGAGTGTGCCGCGGCTGTTTCGCGGCTGTTTTTCCAGAGACAACCGCCGCCAACCCGCCGTGGGAGTGTGTCCGCGGCTATTTTTCCAGACTAAGCGAATTTCTTTCCTCTTGCTCTTTTCTCTTGTCGTTTGCTTTGTGCATCAATTTTTCACATCTCTCTTGTTCTTTTGGTGTTAAAAATTAAGTGTTGCATGCTTAGGAAGTTTAAGGAACATCTAAATCTTTTGAATCCTAAGATTGAAAGAACTTGTAGGAAGCTAAGAAAAGAGAGAAGACTAAGGAATTTAAGTGAAGTTAACAATAGGCTTAAGAGGATATTTTCTAAGTTTAATTGCTTAAGTTTGAATGGATAGAGGACATCATTCTCCTTATGACCCCTATAATTCTTATAATTCCTTTTATAGGTCTTATGATTCTTCTCATGGGCAACCTTATTCTTCTTCCTTTTACAGGGACAATGGTTATCCGATGCAATATAGAGAGGCTCCACCGTGCCCGCCTAGACCACAATCACTTGATATGTTTGCTCTTCCTTGCTCATTTTGCAGGTGTCTTTTCCACTCCGCTAGTGATTGTGTCCATCTTAATGGAGCTCTCCCAATTTCAAATCCACAATTGTTGGGGCATAATCAAGTGGGTAATCATTCTTCCAGCACCAATTTTGGATGGAATTGTCAACAAAGTTTCCAAAGGGATGAAGGGTACAATTATGGAGCTTCCAATTATCAGTGGGAATCCCCAAGTCACTTTGAAAACCCCAACCCCCCATCCATGACAAATTCATTCCAACTCTCACTAATGTCGAATGTTGATGATATTTCACAAGTCTTCGCGAATGGTATGGTGGAGATGAACTCACAGGTTGTTGAAATGCAACAGATGCTTGAGTGTTTAACTCAGGAATGTCAAGCTATGAGTGGAAGTTACTCAACTCTAGAGAAATCTATGGAAGACCTCATGCTACCTCCTAAGCAACCAGTGGAATCCACTCATTCTCAACTTGAGAGATTAGAGGAGCAACATCTACAAGATTTCATCTTAGAACCCGCACAAGGCTTGAGTGAGCAAGAAGATATGGTTCATGAGCCATCAATTGAGGAGGACATCGAAGATGAGGATGAAATTATTATTATTGATGATATGTCTTCTCCTGTCACCACTCCTTCACCTTCTTCTCCTAGTGATGATCCGTTGTTCAACTTCATTGAATGCTTTGGTGAGTGTAATGATGATGAACATTATGAACAAGTTGTTCAATGGCTTGTTATACATACGTTTGATGAAGCTGAAATTGCTAAATCAAGAATGTACTTAGAAGAACAAGAAGAAGAAGAAGAAGAGCAACAATGTGTTGAGGAGACTTCTAGTATGCAAGCTAAACTTGTGATGCATAACTTTGACCCCCTTGCATGCGATGAGTCCACTTTATCTACTCCTCTACCTATGTCAAGTTGCACCTGTGGGGCCGATGGGCCTTGTTCGGGTTGTTTAGAGATTGATGAAGGGCTTGCACCAATGCAGAGTTCATTGCTCAAATCTTGGGAAACAGCTGAAGTTTCCACGGAGTCCATGGTGTTGGCACCTAAAGAAGATAAGGAAGAATCAACCTTAGCACTTCAATCTCTAGTGCTACCACAACTTGCTCCAAAAAGAGAGGAATTTATAACTCCTCTCGTTATTGAATTTGTTATTCCTTTGCACACCTTTCATGTTTCCTATTGCATATATGATCATGTCTTTGTTTGTGGTATAGGTGTGGAGGAAGCAAGACTCGAGGAGCTTCGTACTCAGAGGGAAGGGAACACCCTGGGTTCCCTGCAGCGGAGACGCTTGCTACCCCTCTGGATTTTCAAACAGAATTTGAAGCCAGATTAAGGTTTAAGTTGTTTCTTTCCCTTCCTTATCTCTTATCTATTGTTTTGAATTAAAATGTGAGATAAGTGTAGGGGAGATGAGTAGATGTAGGTTTTGATTTCAGTTTTAGTCATTTTATTTTGTTTTGTTTTGTTTTTTTTTTTTAGGATTTGGTGTGTTGAGAACCCCCTTGGTGATGTTTTGTGTTTGATTTAGTTGAATTTAGACCTGTTGGTTCTTACTCTTTTGATGATATATTGCAGGTTCTCCTTTTGTTCCTGGGTTCTGCTTTTTGTGCAGCTCCTTACTTCTTTTCTTCCCCTAGTTTTTATTTTGTAGTGTTCTTGCATTGAGGACACTGCAAAGTTTAAAGTGTGGGGGAGTGTGAGTTCGTTCATATTGGTTTATTTTGTCTTATTTTAGCTGCTAGTTCCTTGACTGTGACATTTTTGACAATTTTTCAAACTTTAAGGCATTTTTGTGGTCTTTTGAGCTGGATTTATGTTTTGACCGTTTATCTTGATTTTTGGAACTCTGTTTGCCTATCATAGATGTGTTTAAATGCATTTGAAGGAGTTTTCTGACCTTCATCTCTAATTTCTGGCATTCAGTTTTCCATGGATTTCCAGCATCGGGTTTGAGATATCTTATGAACCCACATCTTTAGTTTTTAACTCTTTGGTGGATTTTTCAAGTTTGAGAAGATTTCGATTGTGCTTTTGAGTTAATTGGTTATATTCTACTCACANATCCTCCAGTTCATCACAGTGTATACCTAAACTTGGCCATTTTATGTACAAAAAAAAAAAGGGGGTGTTAGTGTACCAGAAATAAAAAAATAGTAAAAATAATATAAGGGTAACATGATTTAAAGATCTTAACTATTGGTGGATAATTTGTAAATTATCTTAAACCACTAAATTAAATTAGAGGGTTTAGATTCTAGAATGATTTAAAATTTTAATAAGTTTTTTTTTTCTTTTAATCTTATCATATTTGTAACGTTTATAAACTTGCATTTTAAATTCATAAATTATAATATTGAATTTTAAACCACCTCACCTTACTCTATTAATGATGTTAAGATATCAAAATAATAAGGAGGTGGATAATCTTTTCGAGTTAATATTATTTTTTATTAAACTCTCACCACGTCTCGTCTCATTCTTATCAACTCCATTAATAATCATTCTATACTGCTCTCCTTAGAACTCACAAATCACAATCAAGTCCTTAAAAACATAAAAATGTCAATATCATGTGCTCAAAATTGTCCTCAGATGGAGATACCGTGACCAGAAGGAGGAGTAGAGAGCAATTTGTGTCAAGTGTATATGCAAAAGTGAGAACCTGAGAAATGAGGGTGCGTTATTGCAATTCTTCCTTGCATAGGAAATAGGTCGGCATTGGAGCTTTAGTTATGACAGCAACATAATTTACGAAGATGAAACAGATACTAAATTACAGAGAAAATTTAGTACTATAAGTAGTAAAAAGGCCAGAAGTTAGCCATAATAAGTTAGGCATCATCATTGGCCGCAAGGGTCATTTTGACTTAACAGATCGCTTGTTAGAAAGCAAGAACATCATATCAAACACAAATAGTTAGCTTAAAGATGAAACTAACATCTAGTCTTTCCCATCATATAACCTATTTCTCAATTCTTCGAGATCTGTCACTTACGATTTATATGTTGAAGGAAGTTTATTTAGATAATTAGAAGATCAAGATTACCCTGATAAACTTCATATATCACATTTGCCAAGTCCTTGATTACCCCGATAAACCCCACGTTTTACCTGTTACCCATGACGCATTAATGATTAAACCTCAGGACTCACAAACCTAACCATACAAAATAAAGAAAACAAAAGAATCAAAATATAATTATGCCTTGACAAGATCCAGGAATTCATAAAACTTCATTCATATCACGATGGTTCTTACAGAATTATTGACTGATGGGAGGAACAAAATCTCACATTAAACATGGACGGTAGATGAGTTATTAAGTCAATTACTCTGCCCAAGTTTGCGTTTGGCACCCTCCAAGGTATTCTTGAGCAACATTGTAACTGTCATTGGACCCACACCACCAGGAACAGGAGTTATCCATCCAGCTACTTTAGATGCTTCCTCAAAATCTACATCTCCTACAAGCCTATAACCTGACTTCTTAGTTGGGTCATCAACAGCGTTTGTGCCAACATCTATCACTGCAGCTCCAGGTTTGATCCAGCTGCCCTTTATCTGAAAGTACAGAATTTCACCAGACAAACTCTCCATCAGGAAGAAGATACCTATCAACACTAGATTCACGATAATATACAGGGTCCTAAACCACAAAATCTTCCAGATGAAGAGGCATTAGCATGTATTGGATTGGGTTGATACCACAGAACAATTTTAACTTGCTAAATGGCTAAAAAAAATAGAATCTTCTTTATGTTTATTTCTTTAGAGTGTCAACAGGAAAATATTATCTGTAATTACACATTAAGTAAAATTGCTCTTAGAAAGCCCCACTAGCATTTGACAGTTTCTGTACATCTACTTCTGTGCATCATTTTCGTGTATAGGACAGCTACATCTAAAGAAGACCATGTACTTGCTATAGTAAGAGCCATAGTTGAAAGGTAATGATTTTTCAGCAAAGGAGATGCAGAAGTAGTAAAATATGTTTCGCTCATTACCATCATTGGCTGGCCAGCAGCTGCAATTACTATATCTGCTTCCCGAATGATTCTTTCTGGTTCACTTGTGTGTGAATGAACAATAGTAACAGTAGCATCCGCTTTAAGAAGAAGCATGGAAACTGGCAATCCAACTATGTTACTTCGACCAACCACAACTGCCTTTTTGCCCTTTAAACTTACACCACTTCGGTGTAGAAGTTCAAGACAACCCTGCATACAGGTAGTAAAGTATAAATTACTTAAGAATAACAAACTATTTCTCAAGCCAAATTATGCTTATACATGCTGGAGAAGCTAGAGTTGTTTGATTTTTTTTAAAAGCATAAAATTAAAACAACCTTCCTAAATGTTTAGATGAAACAGACAGTATAGTAAATTGAAGATAAATCCTTTCTAGTTTTAGTAGCCACACATTCTTTTTCCAATTTCATAAAATTGGTTTTATGATTTGAAAAACTATTGAAAATTTCTGTGCATCTCTATCATTAACTCTTAAATTGTTAGTGTTCAAGCAATCTGTGTCACTCAAATTTCATCATATATCCAAAACTTAAATGATAAAACCCTTCCATCATCATCAAACATAAGCATAACAGATGAAGCAGCCCCCAAAAGCTTCTGGAAAAATTTTTTCCGTATAGTTTATTCAAATCCACACATTTTTTTATGTAACCCAGTCCATAGTAAAAACTTTTCAGAATCAAGTGAATTTGCCTTGGGAGTGCAAGGATGAAATAGAGGTTCTCTGCCTTTCATTGAAAGTTTGCCAATGTTTAAAGGGTGAAAGCCATCTACATCCTTCTCAAGGCTGATTTCAGTCAAAACTCTCTCTTCATTTATATGCTTTGGCAGTGGAAGTTGAACCAATATACCTGTGGATAGAAAAACCCAAGCCTTTTAAAAAACGAGTGAGCTAAAAGAAAATGCACTTTTTCAGATAAACTAGTCCATTTGTCCAAACTATCGTCTCAGGCCTAAAAATTATTGACACATTCTTGACCCACAGCAAAAGGATTTGGTACCAGCGCAGGAAAAGATAGAACCATGCAGTCCATGCTTCATGTGGCTTAAGTTATTGACTTATTTCAATTCCAATTAGTAGATAGTTATGCACCCAATACGTTTTCTATCAATTTAGCATGTATGATGTATCAGCTGACGAATAGTTTCTGGGGTTTCTCTCGCGGATATGCAAAGAGATTGGTAACTTGTCCATAGTTTATGTGTTTTTCTCCTGCTGTTTGGTTTTAGTATTTTCTTGTTTCCTTTAGGAGGATATGTTAACCTCCACTTCTCTAATTCTTTACTTCTAAGGTAACAACATTTCTTATATTATATTTTAAAAAAATGAACAAAGAGAACATTGGCAAGAACCAGGACACAAGCATATATGCGTCGTACTCTCTTGCTGAATTTTTCATTTGATGAGATTTACGTCATATTTTTCATCCAAACTTGACTGGTTTAGCTATAAAATTAAGCGGTAAAACATTCTATGAGTATCTTCTACTTCTTACTCCTCTCCAAATAACAATTACAAATTGGAAACTTCATTTTGTATCATGAATGGCAAACATAAAGTACCCAAAACTACGATGGCATACACAAAGATGATATTAAAGACAAGCAAATTTCGGTAAATAACAGACCCACCATGAACATCAGGATTAACATTTAACTCGTGGACTTGTTTGACTAAATCGTCTTCGGCTACTTCGGCGGGAAGGTCTATATCAAAGGACTTGATCCCAACTTCAGCACACGCCTTTCTCTTCATACTAACATAGCTTTGTGAATCTTTCCTGTTACCTACGATCACTACAGCCAGCCCCGGAACCTGCAGGATGAAATGAATGAGAAATTTGTGTCAACATTAGATTTCTACAGCATAAAGGAACAATTCACTGAAATTCTTTAAAGATTAGCTAGGTTCTATTTCGAGAAACAAATTGTACATGAAGAACAAAAACAAAAATTACCTTGCCATATGTCTGAGAGAGATGGCGAACCTCGAAGGAAATTTCAGATCGGATTGTTTGGGCGACGGCTTTGCCGTCAATGACGGTGGCCACCATGGGATCAGAAGGAAAGTGTATGGGTGAGATAGAGTGACGCCCGTGAGAAGTGAAACGTGACCGTAGAAAACTGTTACGAATAGAGGTGACGTACTGTTGTTTTTGACTTCCACACACGACTTGTCGTTTCACATATGAGATCCTTGCATTTCTTTTTCTCTATTTTTGTTGCATTTTAAGAAGAGAAAATAATAAATAGACAAAGAAACTTTACATATTTACTATTTCGTGAGATTTACAATTTTTTTTCTATTTCTTTCTTTTTTAAAATGCATAAAAAATAAATGGAGAAGAAAATGTAAAGGATCTAGATCTGATTTCTAATAATTAATTGACAAAAATTACACTACTAATTTAGTATTTATTCAAAAAATTTACTATAGTTTCATTTTAAAGAAAAAAAAAAGTATTTTTTTATTAGCATAAACCATCAAAATAAAATTTCTTCATATACTTTCTGATTTTCTATTATTTGTAATTTTTGCTTACTTGTTGCTTCAATAAAATCTTTGATTTTTATTTTGCTTTGATAAAATCTTGAATGCTTTTCATGTTCTTGAAGTATATATAGTAAAGGGTAAAAGTATAACTAATCTCATAGGAAAAAAAAAAGTATAACTGATCTTATGCAAAAAGTTGTCTTAAGATAAAAATTCTCATTTTTAGGATGCAATGAAATTAGTTTTCGCNCAAACAAGATAAATCATAACAAGAACTGAAAACCTTCATTCAATTGATGATAAAGAGATCAAGAAACATAATCTTTATAACAAATACCATTGTCAAAGATATATTCAAGAAATAAAACCAAGTTCCTAATCAAGAATTAGAATTCACAAGTAATTCTCAGGTCCAACTAGAAATCAAGAACAATAAAGTAAAGCCCTAATTCTAGTGTGAGAAAAACTCCCTAATGGTGAAACCCTAGTTCATGCTTTGCTCCAATGCTCCTTCGGGTGTGAGTGTTTAGCCGCTCATGGTTGACAGATGAACAACTTCAGAATTGGCTGCCATGATTCCACGAAAAGCTTCACGAGATGATGAGAATCGCTAACCGAGATATAAAATATGTAAAACTCTCTCTAAGCAAGTGTGTATCCTCCAAATGACCTCAAAACCTTTCATATATCAAAATTTCGGCTCATCCTTGAAAAATATAGGTTAGAATCATCCAAATCGAGCTTGGGCCTTGTTAATTAAAATTAATCGCAGATTCTGCTGCGGAATCCGCCCACAGCCAAATCCGCGGCGAGATTTGGAAAATTCAGATTTTTGTGCTGATTTGGTCCCTGACTCGTCTCCAATGATCCTCGGGTCTCCCTTTGAGTATTTCAATGCTTTGGACTATATTTAGAACTGTCAAGAACATCGAGAAACTAAATGAATTCTCAGGATAAAGAGGATCAATCAAATTATAAAGATTAAACCCGAAAAAACTACACAATTAATCACAAAATAGTCCAAATAATCATCAAACCTCAAGGCATCATATTTTATCATAAAAGGACATAAAGGCATGTAATTGAATCCCAAATGAATATAAATGCCCTAAAATGTCACTAAAATATATAATAAAATATGGTCAGATCAGGTCTGAATAGATATTAATGGCGTAGACCGAGAACATAAATTCACCTAAAACAATAAAAATCAGAGAGAACAGCAAGAGGACACAAGACTAAAATAGATTACATGGATTAGGGACAATGCTCAAACAGTAACAATTGTGGGTTAAAACAGCAGTTTTCATCAGAATTTCATATAATTTAACTCATGATTGCTAATGCCTAGTGGTACGGTTACTTATGAGATTGAGAAAATATGTCAATTTCTAAAAGGCAGTACAATAGCAGAGGGCATTCATTAGAGACATTGAATGTTGCTGTAATAACTTTTTTGAAATTTGTGGAGTTTCGTACACTGAATATCTCGTAGTTCTACAAATAGTGCCCCAGCATGCGCATGCAGTTTCCCTTTCCCTTTTGCATATTTTCAAAAGGAAATGACGGATTGTGAAAGATCCAAAAGGGGTTTGTCTTCCTAGTAGAGACCACAACACTGCAAACGGAAAATTGTGAAATAGCTAGTCGAAAAAGGAGAGCTTTATTATGTTAGTGTTTGTGAGGTTTTATCGTCTCTATCCATTAAGAGAAAGATAAGAAATAAAAAGTGAGTCTTAAAAGGTGGATTCACAAGGTAATTGGGTAATAGTAGGGAGATCATTACTACACTACACTCTGCTAGAGAGTGGAAAATGATTAAGGCTTTGAATTTATATATGGGGCATTCTTACTGAATTTTCGTTTAATATCACACTGGAAAATTGTATATCTGTATTATGATGTGCGTGTATGATTATATGTATAATATATATATATACACCAAAAGACATAAAATATGAAGGAGGATGGCCATATATATACAACCTTTTTGTGTTTCAAATCATTGATGGATATGGTGCTCTTGAAATCTTTCCACTCAACAGATAATCTACTGTGATCTTCTCCCGACCACATAAAGTGCTATGCAATGTAATATCCACTTTCCGTACCCTTTGAAATTCCAGAATGGGTGAAAGAGAAAGCATTAATACAACTCAAATGCAACTGTAGCAATAGTGGCTACTAGTAGTGACTAGTGAGTAGTGAGTGTAATACATCTATGATCTAACACAAATCATGAGAGGTGGGGTGACACATTATTAAAGCCATGAAACATGTAAGTTAATGTTATATAGGAGCTTTAGATATTAATTATCCTTATGTATAACCAGATTTCTAACGGGGACAAGCTTTAGAGTCTGCTCAGGTATGATTAAAGCCAAAGTTTAAGGGGAAAAAGCAAACAAGACTAAAGAGGATAAAAAGATTAATGCCAAGAACTTTCAATCTTGTCATAAAAAAATGCTATGAAGTTTCTCTCAGTCTCAACTACACAGACGCACTAATTTACTGCGGCAAAGCAAAGATTGTTTTGGATAAGGTTGTTACTTAGGTGGGTCTACTATGAAAAGGAAAATGTAGATTAAGCGAAGTAGGTATTTATGCCAAAGGCATGATATATAAATCTGAAGTGTTCATAATTGCCAGTTGCTGCATTACAGTGCAATAAAAGGGAAGGGAATCTGCCCACCAAAAAAAAAAAAAAAGGAAGGGAATCTACTGTGGAGAAGCAAAAAAGTTATGCCTCTAAAGCGACAAAGTATGCTACAAACTATACTTGTACCTGTGAAAAATATGCGTGTTTATCCACAAGGATTCCTCTGGATCCTCCTAGCAAGTTATGCAGTCTATACTCTATAGCCTTCCAACAACAATCATTGCTTGATTCATAGACTTATAATCAATTGTCATCATGGGTTCAAATAATTGAATTAAAGCAGCGAAGGCTCAAAAAGTTTAAGTGATAGGCTGAAGCGGAACTCCTAGTCATCAAAGGATATTTTCTAAAGAATTCAAAATTGGTGTAGACATTTTCTTAATTAGAAACATAGAAAGAGAGAGGTAATAGTATGATATTGATAAACTTATTAAGGTTAATCATCTCTTATTAGCAATAGTTTATTATATGTCAATCTACATTTAGATATAGAACTATAACCACCATTATAAAGATAATTACTTTTCCAGATGAGCAAAACACAGTTGGTAAGTTTTTGAAGTCCCTCTTCAACGTGATACCTTTAAAATATAAGTATATCTATGATCCATTATTATGTACTCTAAAAAATTTTAACTAATTCGAATATCATAGATGTATTGCAGAAGCTCCTGTCTGTTGTGCAGCTTCTGTCATCGACAATCACTCTCCCATTTAAATCAATTATATGTCCCTTTATCCTCCAGTTCATCACAGTGTATACCTAAACTTGGCCATTTTATGTACAAAAAAAAAAAGGGGGTGTTAGTGTACCAGAAATAAAAAAATAGTAAAAATAATATAAGGGTAACATGATTTAAAGATCTTAACTATTGGTGGATAATTTGTAAATTATCTTAAACCACTAAATTAAATTAGAGGGTTTAGATTCTAGAATGATTTAAAATTTTAATAAGTTTTTTTTTTCTTTTAATCTTATCATATTTGTAACGTTTATAAACTTGCATTTTAAATTCATAAATTATAATATTGAATTTTAAACCACCTCACCTTACTCTATTAATGATGTTAAGATATCAAAATAATAAGGAGGTGGATAATCTTTTCGAGTTAATATTATTTTTTATTAAACTCTCACCACGTCTCGTCTCATTCTTATCAACTCCATTAATAATCATTCTATACTGCTCTCCTTAGAACTCACAAATCACAATCAAGTCCTTAAAAACATAAAAATGTCAATATCATGTGCTCAAAATTGTCCTCAGATGGAGATACCGTGACCAGAAGGAGGAGTAGAGAGCAATTTGTGTCAAGTGTATATGCAAAAGTGAGAACCTGAGAAATGAGGGTGCGTTATTGCAATTCTTCCTTGCATAGGAAATAGGTCGGCATTGGAGCTTTAGTTATGACAGCAACATAATTTACGAAGATGAAACAGATACTAAATTACAGAGAAAATTTAGTACTATAAGTAGTAAAAAGGCCAGAAGTTAGCCATAATAAGTTAGGCATCATCATTGGCCGCAAGGGTCATTTTGACTTAACAGATCGCTTGTTAGAAAGCAAGAACATCATATCAAACACAAATAGTTAGCTTAAAGATGAAACTAACATCTAGTCTTTCCCATCATATAACCTATTTCTCAATTCTTCGAGATCTGTCACTTACGATTTATATGTTGAAGGAAGTTTATTTAGATAATTAGAAGATCAAGATTACCCTGATAAACTTCATATATCACATTTGCCAAGTCCTTGATTACCCCGATAAACCCCACGTTTTACCTGTTACCCATGACGCATTAATGATTAAACCTCAGGACTCACAAACCTAACCATACAAAATAAAGAAAACAAAAGAATCAAAATATAATTATGCCTTGACAAGATCCAGGAATTCATAAAACTTCATTCATATCACGATGGTTCTTACAGAATTATTGACTGATGGGAGGAACAAAATCTCACATTAAACATGGACGGTAGATGAGTTATTAAGTCAATTACTCTGCCCAAGTTTGCGTTTGGCACCCTCCAAGGTATTCTTGAGCAACATTGTAACTGTCATTGGACCCACACCACCAGGAACAGGAGTTATCCATCCAGCTACTTTAGATGCTTCCTCAAAATCTACATCTCCTACAAGCCTATAACCTGACTTCTTAGTTGGGTCATCAACAGCGTTTGTGCCAACATCTATCACTGCAGCTCCAGGTTTGATCCAGCTGCCCTTTATCTGAAAGTACAGAATTTCACCAGACAAACTCTCCATCAGGAAGAAGATACCTATCAACACTAGATTCACGATAATATACAGGGTCCTAAACCACAAAATCTTCCAGATGAAGAGGCATTAGCATGTATTGGATTGGGTTGATACCACAGAACAATTTTAACTTGCTAAATGGCTAAAAAAAATAGAATCTTCTTTATGTTTATTTCTTTAGAGTGTCAACAGGAAAATATTATCTGTAATTACACATTAAGTAAAATTGCTCTTAGAAAGCCCCACTAGCATTTGACAGTTTCTGTACATCTACTTCTGTGCATCATTTTCGTGTATAGGACAGCTACATCTAAAGAAGACCATGTACTTGCTATAGTAAGAGCCATAGTTGAAAGGTAATGATTTTTCAGCAAAGGAGATGCAGAAGTAGTAAAATATGTTTCGCTCATTACCATCATTGGCTGGCCAGCAGCTGCAATTACTATATCTGCTTCCCGAATGATTCTTTCTGGTTCACTTGTGTGTGAATGAACAATAGTAACAGTAGCATCCGCTTTAAGAAGAAGCATGGAAACTGGCAATCCAACTATGTTACTTCGACCAACCACAACTGCCTTTTTGCCCTTTAAACTTACACCACTTCGGTGTAGAAGTTCAAGACAACCCTGCATACAGGTAGTAAAGTATAAATTACTTAAGAATAACAAACTATTTCTCAAGCCAAATTATGCTTATACATGCTGGAGAAGCTAGAGTTGTTTGATTTTTTTTAAAAGCATAAAATTAAAACAACCTTCCTAAATGTTTAGATGAAACAGACAGTATAGTAAATTGAAGATAAATCCTTTCTAGTTTTAGTAGCCACACATTCTTTTTCCAATTTCATAAAATTGGTTTTATGATTTGAAAAACTATTGAAAATTTCTGTGCATCTCTATCATTAACTCTTAAATTGTTAGTGNGTGGCAGCTTTTTTTTTTTTTGGAATATAACGGGATATGACGTGGCGATAACGGGACACGTCAGCGCATAACGGGACAATTAGTGCAGCGTTTGCAAAATTCGGGGACCGGCTAGTACAATGGGTAAAATTCAGGGACCTATCTGTCAGCGAGTGCATAAATCAGGGACCGGAAAGTTATTTTACTCATTTTTTTAATGTATTTTTTATAAAACTATTTCATGAGAGGTCCAGAGACTCCATCCGTTGAGGAAGGAAGATGGGAAATTTCTAGATTCTAAATAAATCATAGCCAGGCAGGAGGGACCCAAGTAATCATATAATATATTCGATCTTTAATTTGTGTCTAAAGTTTTCATGAACCATTACAACTTTTGGATATCATGAACCATTACAATTTTTTTCTCTTCAATATAATGTTTCTATGATTGGAGCATAAAATCATAAAATGGGAATTATAAAATCGATTTTTTTAGTAAATTACCTTAGTTTTTTATCAAAGATTATTAAATCATAACAACGTATTATCAAGATTCTAAACGAATTATGTACTTGAAAATTCGATAATTTCCTTTATGAACTCTTATATGTTCTATTCATCTTCAATCAATTATTATGATTAATTAATAATAAGTCATCCAATTACTTTTCCCAGAGTAGTCATCAATGATTGGGATTTTGTAGCTAGAATTTTTGCTGGAGAGAAATTTTTACAGGGTTATTACGAGCTGAGCTTGGAATTGGCAAATTAAGAATGACCTACAGAAGATGCAGATTAATTGTGAACATTCGAAGGATCTGTGACGTGATATTAGAAGGACAATGGTGTAATCCTATCCCCAGGTAGAAAAATATTATACTCGATCAGGGAAAAAAAAAGGACAGATCTTGGTACACCACACACAAAAAAACTACTTTACACATAAGATATAGAGAGGAAAGAGAGATTTGAGGTCCTACAAATTAATTACGTACAAAGCATCAGTTGATTGAGCAAACCCCTAAAGAAGGTTGAATAATTAGAAGAACAAAGGCGTTAAAGCCTAATACTCCATTTCCGAGAGCACTAATTAATTATAAGATATATATATATATATGTACGTAAACTAGAGAATGGAGCATCCAGCATCATATTCATAATGTTGATCATGATGAAGATTGATGGGTAGCCGAGGGTACGTAGGGTGATTAGCATGCAACATGGAAGCAGGGGTATAATAATAAGAAGAAGAAGAAGAAGAAGAAGTGGAGGTGGGATATGCATATGGTGTGTTATAGCTTAACCCATATTGAAATGCTTGAGGTTGAGGTTGAGAAGCTGAATAGTGCATCTGTGGGTGAAGAGGGGGCCTAATAAGATCCACAGGAGTAGCCAAGTTGACGCCGGTGACAGGCGCCGGTGATGCTTTGGTTATGTTTTGTTCCTTATCATGATGATGATCACCTGATGATCCATTAATTTTAGTACTGTTGTTAGGCTCCTGCTTGTTCTTCTTCTTCTTACTCTTTTTCTTCTTTTGACCACCTACTGCAGCTGCAACCTCCTCCTCACATTCCATATTGTCCGAGTCTTGTTCATCCTGGGCTGCTGAACCCTTTTGATTATGATGATCATCATCATCATTATTGCCAATTAGTGGTTCTTTGTTTTTCTGCTCTGATTCTTCTTTCTGCTTCCCACCTCCACCTTTGGGTTTTGCAGACTTGTCACCTTTGTTGTTGTGAGGCTTGTGTTCTTCCGGCAAAACCTCCGCAAATTTGCCTGATCTTACAAGCTTCTTGATCAGAGTGTTAGCGTCCACGTTACCAGTCACTTTAACCCTCTGCCGCTCACAGTCTATTTCCGTTGTATAAACCCCTATAATTTTAAATCAAACAAGACTTTATATATATAGAATTGGAAACTTGTAGAATCAGAGATAGATAGATCAATACCGTCGATCCCCTGAAGAACTTTCTTGACTGTCTTCTTGCAGCCTTCGCAGTGGATGAAGACTCTCAACACCCATGTCTGGTTCAGGTGAGGTTACATTAATACGTGAAAAGTGATTCGAGCTAGGGACTCAGACACTCAGTGAATTAAGTACATGTGAATGCAAAACTTATAGGTGAATTTGAGAGTTGAACGAATACCTGGTATTTCAAGGTTCCAGCTGCCACAGGAGCTTCTTCCACTGGTTTGGCTGCCATGTGGGAGTTAGGTTGGTGGAAAGAACTGTAGTAGTAAAGGAAGCGATATCTATCAGGAGACTTGAGTGTGAGTGTGTGTTGTGTGTTGGTTGGCCAAAACTTATAGGCAAAATAACAAGTATTTAACTAAAGATCAACAGCATTTAATGAAGTGTACTAAGATACTACCACTATGCTTGAGAATTGAGACACAACACACATCACGCCACCACTGAAGGATTATTAAGGTAATTAGCAGTTAAAAATGTCATCACGTGTGTCCCATGTAAGGGCCCGCATTCTTTTGTACTCTTTCTTCTACCACAACATCCTCATCACTCACCTCTGATAGATCCTGTTACTAATTTCTGATATATTCCCACTATAAATGCTATCTTACCCTTAACCCGAAAAAAAAACACAGAACTTTAAGATAGTTGATCAACTTTTATATACTTTTATTTTTCATTTTTAATTACTCTTGGTAGCATGTGAAAAACAGAGGTGGGGTCCAGATTGTCCTTGGCATATAAAGTCATAAACTCTAGTGGCATGTATAATGCAGCGCTCAATCTGTCAGATTAGAGGGTTTTGAGAGGGTTCATCACTTTTTAGTTCCAATTGCCTTTGATATTTATAGGCCCTCTCTGTCCCTTCAGCTCCTTGCGATTATGGAATATGGTCCTTAATTATGTACCACCCATGGAGAGGCTAGTGCTGCAAGATTCATAAGGTCATTACAGAAGTTAGAGTAATCAGCCCTAATACATGGTTAAGACTCAAGAAGCAGAGTAATCAACCAAACTGGATAAAATGTTAGAGAAGAGTAATTTAAACCAAAAGTGAGGTTGCCGATTTAAAGAATTTAGGTATAATTTATTTTGTCTCAGGTTTTTATCCCTCTGCAGATGCAAATGTCCTCAATTACTAAGAAAGAACAAAAAATTACTCTATAATGATAATGCATGTAATTTATCAAAATAGAGGCATGATGGAAGTATTCCTATTCAAAAAGCCAATGATCAAAAGAGTACCATAATTTAGCTTTACCGTGGTACTTGGCTGGTGAGATTGGGTTGTTTTTATTACGGAAGCATCTGAATTGTGCCTCTTCCCACAGTACTAATAGATCAGCTTTATGCTTTCTACAAAATTCAAATCCCTCTGATAGCTCCTTACAATTGCCTTGCCGACTTTTCAAGTGCCATTCACCATTTCAAAAAACTTCTCATTCAAACTGATTCTTTCCATTTCCAAGTCTCAAAACTTACCAGTTTCAAATTTCAACTAAATGCATAACAAACATTCACATCTCAATCAAACTGTACCAAACCAACAGTTTCAGCTTCCATCTGGTCACTACTCTGTCAAACCATTGGCTTTTAACAAGTTAACTAATCCGCGTTTTGCTTGATTGCACGCAAGCTACCTGTAAAATGTGTATATGCAATAGTCTAATTCTACTAACCTAACCAAGTTTACTTCCGAATACTTTAAGTCTTTAACTGAATTAATATTTAGTGCACGTAAATAAATAGTCACAAGTTAATTCAACAGCATATAAATGCCTACAACCTACATGGTACCAATCTGACGGTTTCCTCTTATCCATGAATATTGGTAAAGCATGCAGGTCAAACACTATGTCTTCATTCATACATATAGTTAAAAGGAACAAAAAACTAAAAGGTATCTGGTCTCTCGCGGCATAATAATGAAGTAATTACAATTTTAAAATGCTCCTCGTAGCAAAACACTGAGCCGAAGCTATTTATGCATCCCAGTCGTATATGTATATATTCATAGAAAAAAGTGAAAGCTGGAATTTATATAATATATATACATACATACATACATACGCAATGGATTGCCATTTGCCACTAAAGTGAAAATATTAATCATAGAGAAAAAATTCGGTACGCTACGCAGTTTTTGGCAAATAATATAAGATAACATCCAATGTCAGTACGAAATCGCTCATATTAATATATAGTATGGGGAATTGGGGATCATAGTGGACATTCACTAATTTTCCACTTCAAATAAGATTATGGTGATGGTTTTGACACTCACTTTATTTATTTATTCTTTTCCTCTTTTGATGCCTCATCTTCTTTGCCATGTAATCAATGATAATAAAGATAATGTTTATCGTTATCAAAAAGTCTGCTTAAGGATGAAATTTGATGGCTAAGCATAAAACTAATGCTTGACTTACTACTAGACCATAATGCTTCAAAAATCTCAGCAGGTAAAACAAGGCTCGGATCAAAGTCCTGTTTACGAGGTTGACGGATGACAGATACATATGTAAAACAAGAAAATTTTGTCATATGTGATGATGAATTGATGAAGAAAACAAAACTCCACAGATGCATATTTAACACACTACAAATTAGATACCAATCTCTCATTTCTCCGTGGTTAATTACCACTATATGCCTCATGTTGTCCTAGTAATAATGGCTCACTATATTTTTGCAAGAAACTCAAAATCCAGAGATTAATGATTGATTTATTGATTAAGAAAGAACACATGAGTTTAAAGGAAATACACAGATAATTCCGAACACACACACACACACACACACACACACGTAGAGGTAACAATAAACCTCTGCTGCCTGCTAATGAATAAAGAAATAGACATTCATCTATACTCTTGATTGAGCCATCCATTGTTTTCATAATAATAACAACACACAGAACACATGGAATTCCTAATCATTCATTCATTCATTAATCATAATAGTAATACAAATAGAGGTGATTGGTAGCTACATAGTTAATTGTACTGGCCACAAAAATTGAAAACGAAAAAGAAGATTTATTAAAGTGGAAAAAGAGCTAGGGGAATGAATTGAAAGCAAAGATTGAATGAATTAAGTGGATGGGGGCAAAGAAGCAAGGACCTTAGACCAAGCGGGCCTAGCAGTGATATCAGCGATCCAAGCAGAAAGACGAGGGCGTGATTGAAAGAGCTTGCCAGACTGAGATTTCAACAAACATTGAATATTTGGAAGATGATGCAGATCCACTAAGGTGAAGCAGTCACCTCCCAAGTACTTAGACTCGGACAATCTTTTCTCATACACGTCGAGGACATTCGCGAGCTTGATTTCTGTCTCTTGCACGATTTCTGGGTTTGTCGCCATCCCAAACATTGGCTTCACTGCTAGCTCCCACACAAGCTTTGAAGATGGTTCTTCGAAATGTTGGGCCTCCACTTCTAGCCACACTCCCATTATCGCCATCTTCTTCTCTTCTTTCATTATCAGCTGCGTACCCTTATCGCTGTACGCATGCGCAATATATTGTGTGATCGCTCTCGATTCTGGATTTTCATGTGGAAAAAGGTTATTTCTCAATTCGTTCCTTCCAAAATCCCCAACACTCTACTCTAGTCTACACCATAATCACTTCATAAATGCCAAACAAACATTGATTGATTTAGTTATTTGATTCGAGCTTGGACTGAAAGGGAGATTAAACGCATTACATTACATTTCATGTGTGTGTTCTTCGTGCAGGATCGATGCACAGGGGAGAACAGAGGAATTTGGTATTTTTACCCTAAAAAGTAAAAACTGAAAAGGATTTTTCTTTTTCCGGTAAATAAGATTAAAAATCCGTAAAATCCTTCGGTATGCATCCTTTTAATTTTTTATTTAAAAAAAAAGCTCTAATTATTACTATTAAATGTAATTAAACTAACCAGGATTAGTCCACGTATTATTTGATACCATTTAAAGACGAGATTTTAAATTTAAAATATTATTAAGATAATTATCATATTGAGAAATTCTTCTACTATAAGTATATAACAGGAATCGAGTTTAGATGTTAAATTTTCATCAATGTCACGTTTGATAATAGTAAAAAATTTAAAAACTTTGTTCAAAACAATCTTTCATAAACATAAAAAGAATTAACAAATCTTGTTATTTTTTAAAAATTCAAAAAATCCTTTTACATAATAACTATTTTTTAATTTTTTTTTTTATTTTGACCTGATAAGTGAGATCTAACTTGTAATCTCGAGAGTTGATAGTGAAGTTTTAATATAGCCGGATGACACAAATTACAGAATTTGTTAAATGAAACGATTTCGGTTAATTAGTGGGTGAATGATTAAGTAAACCTAAGGGCTTTGATTGTTAGGTAATTATGTGTGTTAAGTTGGCGTTACCAAAGAGTGTGAGATCTCCATCTTGAAAGGCTGGAACTTTACCAAAAGGCTGCGCCAAAAAGAGACATCAAAAATAGAAAGGGAACGAGAGTCAGAAATATAACTATGAGAATGGATGGGTAAATAAAAAACCTGAGCAACATTGTATTATAGAGTTATAGCTAAGCTAACAAAAGCTTACATTTAGAGAAAGGAAGGCTTCTTTTTTGTGTTCTCCAGTTTTCAAGTCAACGGGAACAAACTCAAACTCAATCTCCTTCTCATGAAGACAAGCAGCAACTCGCATGCACGCAGGCGACAACGGGAGTCCATGAACTTTTATGGGTGCCATGAAAGATGATGATTCAACGAAATTACAAAAACAAGTATTTATTAACAACTTAATTATGATAGGATTGATTCCAATTTCATACAGGCCATGCTTGTCTTAATTTATAGATATATATATACTAATATACTGCTTTTAATCTCTCTACAAACTACAACGCCACGCTCTAATAATAGAAAATTTAGTTGAGTTTTTGACTGATCAAACCAGGCGAAGTAGCTAAGCTAGATCTGTCAAACAACACACGTGGCCTTTAAAACGATATTCAGAAGTGGTGGTGTAATTGCAAGAGCACTTTTCGGCGCATATTGATTGCCAAAACGTGCTCTATTGATACTAGTCGGTAACAAATGACTTCATTATATTTTTGGTCTCCAATTTCATTTTAGTTTTTACATTTTTCGTGAATTTGATCCTTTGTAGTTTTTATGATTTTTTATTGATGGTCTCATATTCAATTTTAAGGTTTGAACTTTATTTATTAATAACGTCAAGTGATTAAAAAAATAATTTATAACTTTAAACTTGTGATATCAACTAAAAAGATATATACATAACTTTACTCGTGAAACAAATAAAGTTAATTTGATCTGGTTTATGAATAATTGTGACTGAGCAAATGAAGGACTCGTCAAAATAACTCGTAGTTATATAATTAATACATTTAAACGTAAAACAAAAAAAATATGATTATATTTAATTATTTTAGAGAATTTATAAAATTTATGAAATTATGTAGGTAAGTAGAAAAAAAGCATAAAATAAAAGGCGAAATTATGATATATATGAGACGAAAATATAATTAAAGACGATAGAAGAAATGAAATGAAGGGAGTTTTAGAAATGCATGGGATGGATGATGAGAAGGTGAGATTAGATTTGATTTTGAGGAAGGAAGGTGAGATGAGGACGATGAGTGATGATGGAAGCACAAGGGGTGTTGATGAAGTAATGTGGTGCTGAGCTTGTCGAGGTTGGATTGGATAATAGATTTGGTAGATGATTGGAGAGATGAGTGGGTCATAGCATTGAGATGATGGAGAAATGAAATGAATAATGACGAGTAATGAATTACGAGAAATAAACGGAGGGAGCTTGTGGTGTCCAGCGAAGAAAAGAAAAACTAAATAAAGGAGAGATGGCAAAGAAAAGGACTTGGAAATGGATGTGTGACCGCACCCGTCGCTAGGTGGCTAAAATATCGGAATAAAATGCACTATAGTGGTGCAATCCGAGTCGATCTCTCAAGGAACTTTTGTGCAAGGTTTAATTGTAAACGATACCAAGTTATCACCAATCGGGTAAAAACAAAGAAAATTTGTTCTTTGATTGTTTTTCTAAGACCTAAAAAAATAATTAAATAAAGCAATAATATTTTTGGAGTTTTTGATTAATAAACAAAAGATAAACAAAAGCGATAAAGATAGATAAGACACTTATTGATGGAAACACCCAACAGAAGAATTGAATTCGGCCTTTCTAGCTTATAAAGATCAGAGTAATTACTTCACAAACCATTTACTAAAGTTGTCCACTACCGTTAAACATAGCAATTAACTCAATTATAAACATAACCAAGATAATCACTTCAATGAAGCTAATGGCGAGATAAAATCAAGAATTCAGGCAACTCTACAACTCAGACTAAGTTATCAAAGAGAAACTTATCCCAATTATTAGTCAAACCAACTACAACGTATCCGAACGGATCATAATCAAGACAAGAATAATCAATACATATCAGAATCCAAAATCCAATCTCAAATTCATAATCAATATCAGAATTACAAGTTCTCTAACCAAGAAAAACTCAAACCCTAATATAAAACGATGAAAAGAGTAAGGTAAAACTCCCTAAGTGTAGAACCAAGCTCGAGCCTCCTCCAATCCTCTTATGGGTGTGGAATCTAGCTACTCATGGAGAGAGATTCGGCTTCAACAAGCCTCCTAGCCTCCAAAATAGCCATGGATGAAGGTGGGAGAAGAGAGGGGATGAAGGAGATGGTGTCCCCGGCAACGGCGCCAATTTGACCGCACCCGTCGCTAGGTGGCCAAAATATCGGAATAAAATGCACTATAGTGGTGCAATCCGAGTCGATCTCTCAAGGAACTTTTGTGCAAGGTTTAATTGTAAACGATACCAAGTTATCACCAATCGGGTAAAAGCAAAGAAAATTTGTTCTTTGATTGTTTTTCTAAGACCTAAAAAAATAATTAAATAAAGCAATAATATTTTTGGAGTTTTTGATTAATAAACAAAAGATAAACAAAAGCGATAAAGATAGATAAGACACTTATTGATGGAAACACCCAACAGAAGAATTGAATTCGGCCTTCCTAGCTTATAAAGATCAGAGTAATTACTTCACAAACCATTTACTAAAGTTGTCCACTACCGTTAAACATAGCTATTAACTCAATTATAAACATAACCAAAATAATCACTTCAATGAAGCTAATGGTGAGATAAAATCAAGAATTCAGGCAACTCTACAACTCAGACTAAGTTATCAAAGAGAAACTTATCCCAATTATTAGTCAAACCAACTACAACGTATCCGAACGGATCATAATCAAGACAAGAATAATCAATACATATCAGAATCCAAAATCCAATCTCAAATTCATAATCAATATCAGAATTACAAGTTCTCTAACCAAGAAAAACTCAAACCCTAATATAAAACGATGAAAAGAGTAAAGTAAAACTCCCTAAGTGTAGAACCAAGCTCGGGCCTCCTCCAATCCTCTTATGGGTGTGGAATCTAGCTGCTCATGGAGAGAGATTCGGCTTCAACAAGCCTCCTAGCCTCCAAAATAGCCATGGATGAAGGTGGGAGAAGAGAGGGGATGAAGGAGATGGTGTCCCGTGTGTCTCTAGAGTTCCTCCTCATTTAAATGACCTAAAAACCTCTCCTATATGTTATTTTCGGCTCATCCCATAAAAATTTAGGTCTGAATCATCCAAATCGGGTCTGGGCTTGCTTAATAACAAATTATCGCGAACCCGCCGCTGACCCGCCGCGGCTGTGCATGGCGGCGGTTCCGGCGGCGGGTTTTCCAGAGAGACCCGCCGCGGACCAGCCGCGGCTATGCAAGGCGGCGGTTCCGGCGGCGGGTTTTCCAGCAACTTGAGTTTGTTTTCAGTTTGGTCCCTGACTCGTCTCCAAACATCCTTAAGCCTTCCTCGAAGTAATTCAGCACTTTGGACTTCATTAAAACCTATCAAGAACATCGAGAAACTAAGTGAATTCTTAGGATAAAGAGGATCAATCAAATAATAAAGATTAAACCCGAGAAAACCACACAATTACTCACAAAATAGTCCAAATAATCATTAAACCTCAAGGCATCATATTTCATCATAAAAGGACATAAAGGCATGCAAATGAATCCCAAATGAATATAAAATGCCCTAAAATGTCCCTAAAATACATGATGAAATATGGTCAGATCAATGTGCCAACTGTTTAACTCACTATTGTATGCCAATGTGTCAGTTGGACTTTTCTAGATTGGAGGAGAGGGCTAATTTAATCAATATGATGTTTACAGTGACTCAGATTATGAGATTGTTGCACAAGCTCTCACTCATTCACTCTCGCCTTCATACATATGAAAAGTGGGCAACTTGTTATAATATAATGTAACTGCACTCTTTGCCCCTCAATCCTCATTAATCATCATACATTAACATTCACCTTCACTCATGCATGCATCCAAAAGGTAAGTAACATCGCAATTCTTTTATAGTATCCGAAAATTAAATAAATCATGGTTTTGAAGATGTTGATTATAAAAAATAAAATAGAATCAAATATGACCCATTTGAAACAGAGAAGGTTATATAATACTGAACGCCATTAAAAAACAGAGCCTTCCCAATAAGATAATGATGATATGATTCAGTCAAACACAGTTCTCAGTGCATAATTTTCAGGAAAATAATAAAAAATCACCGGGGCAGCATAATCAAGAGATTCCTCCAACTCTTGCAACTTTCAAAGAATAACTTTTGAGTGTCAATTTTTTACCCTGTGATGGAGGAATTACGATAGCATATTAGCATGTAAGCAAGCGATGAACCAAAGTAACGAGTAACGAACAACGCTTTATAATAGAAAATTAGAAATAATACAGCGATGAATGATCTTAAGTTTCGAGTTTGACCTTCTACCAAAAAAAAAAGTTTCGAGTTTGACCAGTTGACTGAGTTCTTACGATTATATTATAATTATAAACAAAGATGTACAGCTCACTCCCTCACAAGTCACAAGAGAGGCAAGGACTGGATGTTGAACTTACACTTTACCTTCTTGACTTGAATTATGGGCTGATTATATGTATTTAATAAACTTCCATCATATTTTAATTTTAGTATTTAGACCTGTATTTGTAATAGTTTATTAAAGATTTTACAGCCAAATAACCCTCACCTCATTTTCAACGATGGGATGCCAGAAAGTTCTGTTTGCATCGTTCTCTTTCTTGATTTGGTTACCTCCTTTCTTATTTTTCTCAATTTCTGAATTCAATTAAGTAGAGCGTAGTGTAAAGGAATCTCTTTCAAGTTTTTAACTCTAGTCCATCCATTTCATTTTTTCATGATCATATAGAATAGGTTAAGGTATAATTAAGCATGAATCATTTACATTTCAGCGTTCCATAAACAATAAAAATGCCATAAACTCTAAATAATTACTGAAAAATAAACTATGTAACTACAAGGAACAGCAAGGTCAACCCATTTACATTTATGTACTACACACTGTATCCATTTACATTTGTAGTCGAAATAACCCTAATTCTAGGCTGAAATGTGGACATTGAAAATTATTTAGGCCATCTCTGTCTTTATGGAGTTTATAATCTTTACAATGGAAGCCGACAAGGTGGACCCTAACTTACAGGTCAAGGTTACTACAATGAAATATTTTTTTGGCTTTTATCTCATCTAGTATCACAATTCACAAGGCAGTTTCAGGCTTTAAAAAGTTATGATATTCCAGCTGAGTCATCTCCCCACCACGCAAAGGGTCAAATTCACAACGGTAGAAGCTGCATGCAAAGAACATTAATCAGCACATAATTAACAATGATAAGACATAAGATTTTCTGTCATCCATTTCAAACATGGAGTTACATAATAAAAACACTCACATAAAAAGAAGGCATCTTAATACGTTTTTACCAAATTATGAAATTCAAAATTTGAGAATGGTGTTTTGGGCAACAAAAAAAATCAAGAATACTGCAGAGTGCAGAGTAAATTACATCAATAACCTCGAACCTATTATATTCATCATAACAGCACGGGCCTACACAATATTGCGTTTTAAGGTTTTCTCAAATCTTACCTCCCATCCATGCCGAGAATTATGACTGTATTCTTCTGGTGACCAAACGCAACTGTGTAATGAACGCCCTCATGTAAGTGAAACTGAGCAACTGACCACTCTGAATTAAAATACTTGGGTAGAACTCCTGCAGGTGCAGATTAACAGATGTTACCAAGTTAAAGGAATAAATAATAATTGGGTTTTTCTAACGGTTCAAGGAGTATCGTGATTATGCTTTGAAAACTGAAAAGGTAAAAAAAAAAAAATGGAAGTCAACACTATCGGCTTTTTATCAAATTTCTTCATAATTACTATTTTTGGTTCCTTTCCCAATCCTTATGCACCTTAACCGGTGCCTATTGGTTAGAAAAATCCTCAATAATAAAAAATTTACTTAACTTTGAAACTAATTCAAATAACAAATAAATCTATCAATAAATTTGACATGTTATGGCTGCTCCAAAGAAATTCCAACAATAATTTGCCAGGAAAAAGTATCTGAAAGAATAACGGCAGACTCAAACAAAAAATGAGGGGAAAACAAATGTATGAGGCTGTCAAACTTAAACACACAATAGCATGAGGTTAGATGGAAACAGCCTTAATATTAAAACAGCTAATAAACCATGCCAAAAGCTTAAAATGCGAATAATATCATCAATAACAACTTAAATAGGGCTGTTTTTTCTTTCTTGAAGAAAAAAGCATCTATAAATCTTCGACCAGGTTAAAGCAAGTGCACGTGCATGACTAAGGCCAAAGGGGCAGATTAAATTCAAGTTCAAACTTGTTTCAGGTCTGAGGAGTTGTATATTGATAGCAAAAGTAGATAACATCAGAGCCATTGCAGCTTCATAGTTGTTTGTTATCATTGCATTCCATTGATCAATTTAACATAGATTCTAGAAAGAAGTGCTTCTCTCTAAAATCTAAACTCCCACAGAATCCCCAACACAGATAGCTCATTGCCAACATATTACAACAGTAAAATAAAATTCAGTTGTTTGACCATCTATTAGTGCTTTCACACTCAAAGTCCAAAACCCCACAGGCACAGTAAATAGAAGGAAAAAATTTTAGTCACAATTAAACAAAATCCAATAAAGCATCTTAATCATCAAAAAAAGTACATGTTGATACATAATAGCAAACAAGAATACGAGAATTAGATATTTTACCTTTAAATTTAATGAATGCAAGAGGTGAACTAGATGGTGAAACGGCAGCATCAGAATGGGATCTACTCTTTGATTTTTCATGCTCGGGAGGACTAGAATTAGCCTTAAGGCTGAAAACATGGACGGTCCCCTTGTCACTTGAGACTGCTAGCCACTGAGCAGTAGAAGAGAATGCTACACTATAGATCTCTGCCACATTTGCACCCCTTCTAACCTAAAGTCATATTCCAATCAATTTACACATCAAACATATTCAATGTGCCATATGACATGAAAAAAAAAGGCATTGATTGAGTGACTGAATCAGTACTGGACCAAATTATATAATTTATAGCTCAATATGCATTTAAGTGTACCCACTTGAGAATATTTAAATTCCACACTGTAAGTCATTTAGCTGATCAGCACTAGCGACTCAGCTAGTAGTTTGTTCTTTTTTGTTCTTTCATCAATGAACAGACCAATATCTTCATTATCATACACTTCATGCCAGAATAAGAGAACAATTACGACATTTTGAATCCACCCCTGCTCAGCATTTGAGTCATCATTTTTGAAACAACACAATGCGGTTCAATCATAACGTCCAAAAGCATTAAAGGTTTTACCGCCAACAATTTATGCGATTACACATGCTAAAAGAACTAATCCCAACAATCAAATATCCAAGCTAAAAGACTTCATCCTGATTCTTAAATAACAAAGGAAAAATAAAACAAATAAAAAGTGGAGTTTAGAAATTCCACATACTTCTTGAAGCAGCGTGCCATTAGCTGTATCGAAAACCCGGATTAGAGTACCCTTGCTGCTGGCGGTGGCGAGTAACTGCCCATCAAGAGTGAGAGCGAAACAAGCTATTCTTGAATCATGAGCGGAAATAAATTTGGTTTTCTTCTGTGCATAATGCTCAACTCGAATCTGACCCTTATGCAAACCAGGACATGCCAAGACGAGAGAATCAGCCATTTGGGAAACTGCGCAGAGCCCCTTAGGGTTTGCAAAGGTTTCAATCTGATGAAGCAACTTAAGGTCGGCGAAATTGTACACGAATATCTTTTGTTCCACAACTACAATAATTCGGTCTCGTCGAAGACACACACCACGAACAGCAGATCGAAAGGAAAGCTCACCAATGCACCTGCCCTGATGATCGTCCCAGATCATGACCTTATTGGGAGGGTACTGAGGGTTAGAGCCACCTCCTACGAGAGCGAGCATATTGTAGCGAAAGAGCATCTCGACGTGGCCAATTCCACCAGTTCTGCCACCACCGCCATCGAATTCTCGGCGGAAAAGCTCGCGGAAGGGATCGCAGTTATAGATACGGAAACCGTTGTCAGTGGCGGCGGCGAAGCAAGCTTGGTCTTGGTTGAAAGAGAGCTGAAGCAGAGAAAGAGGGGTCGCTGGAGAAGCATCAGGAGGATTCTGATGAGAGGGAGAATCTGATTGACGACGGGGTTCTTCTGTTTCAGTGGAATCCAAGTCAAGGGTTTGAGATTGGTCTAAGTGAAATTCAGGAGTTGGGTCAGAATCATCAGGGTTAGAGTTAGCGTTAGGCCAAGGAGGTGAAGAGGAAGCAGCAGATACAGAGACTGTGGCCATGGTCATGGAACAAGCTTTTCTCACTTCTCACTTCTGAAATAGTGCTCACTGGTGAACCCAACCATGAATTAAACAGAAAGGGGATTGACTTGTTCGCGCTATAGGTTAGATTAGATTTGACTGAGTAACTGACGGTTAATTAACCTAATCACGAGTTTTCTTTTTATTCGCTCAAAACCTAATCACGAGTTGGATTGGGCGTTAACTCATTCTATTTTTTAAACTATTTTAATAAAATTATAGTTATTTTATAATATACTGTAACATTTCAATCTCAATTATAATAATATAAGTCGAATGCTTAATTGATGTAAATATATATCTTTAGATTCATTTTTATTCAAAACATTTAAAATTCTATTTTGATCATAAACATTTTCATTGAATTTTATTTTGATCTCTAATTATTAAATATGATTATATCTATGATTATATCTCTTTCGTTTCAACTTTAAATATGATCATTTTAAAGTTATAGGTTGCTCTTACCCGTACATTTTGTCTAATTAGAACCCTCAATAAAAAATAAATTGTTTGATTCACAATCAAATTTATCATACATGTCTTGAAGTTTATCAGTCTCCTTAGTAAAGACAAAAGAAACTCTATTTCTAGACTAAAACCATGAACTCCTTCAGAAATCGCTGAAAATGTTTGAGTAAAATTGTTGATTATCTCTTCAATAGTGCATCAAACTGGGTGTGGAATTTCGGAGAAATATGTGCACAAGATCATATTTTCATTTCCTACTTGAACTTCCTTCCTGTCAAAGATCAAGAAATAAAAACATCAGGAGAGAAATAAAGCAGCCCTTGAACCCTGCTCCCCTAAATCCTACAGCACCGGTGGCGGGTGCAGAATATCTATTAATTAAGAATCAAAGTCCAACTAAACTTGTTAACGGAGTCTGTATAAAGGACTTTTTTTTGGCCTGAAGTCTGTATAAAGGACTTGATTTAACTATCTTACCATGGTCGGTAAATACGTATTATGTTTCCAACTTCAAGGTCAACATTATCACAGACCCTAGAACTAAAGATGATGGTCGTTTCCCGGCCACCGGACACCATTTCTTTGGAGTTATCCTGCAATAACAACCATGCACCTTCAATTAATGGATTATATGTAAATAAGTGATTTTTGTGCCTGGCATAAACATCATCTCACTATAGCAGTAGGAATAGTTAAATATATAATTAACTCAATAAACAGCAAATGCCCGGCATTTACAGCAGACATCATGGACCTCAAAGTAAAATTTTCTTTTTTGTAATCACGCAGCAAACAATCATGCCACCAGAGTAAACCAAACTTCTTTTAAGAGAAGCTTGTATTCAATTTCTTACTCAGGTGTCAGCAAAACTAGAGGAAGTATGAAATAGGCAAGAGCATTGAGGATAAAATGAGTTTAAGTTCTGTTCACTTATAAAACTTGACCTTTGTGTATGTGCAAACAGAGCAACAACAAACAGTAAGCTTTGCATCCAAGTGTCTTGAAATGACTTTTACATCAAGACAACCATCCCCACCTGGTGAGATAGAATAAAAAGTAAAAAACAAAAGCCATAAGTCATGGTTTTTAACAGATATTTTGCGTCTTGATAACTTGTCATTAGCTATCTGTATTACTATGCGTATGGCCCCTCAGAAAGCCCCCCGCCACTCCCCACCCAAAAAAAAAACAATGAAAGAAGTCTATAGTTGTGCTAATTCAACAGTCATGAAAAGGGTACAGGATATTAGCAGAAGTTTTACAATGTGGGCTAGCTCCGGTGAATGACTTTCTTAAAAAGTCCATGTCTCTTTCTTTTTCCTTCTGCATGACCCGTTGCAAGTTTTCAAATATTCCAGCTCTGCACAAGTAGGCAGCACGATAGTACACTCAATCTAAAATTATTTTAAATCAATTATTTTCACTTGCTTGAAAATACTGGGAAGCAACTATAATTAGATACCCAAATGATTTACGTGCTCCAATATGAGTCCCTTCATCAGTAACATAGGAAGCACCTAAAGCTTCCTGAAATCGATCAGCCATGGTCAGCATCTTCTTTTCTGTTAAAGCGATCTTCATATTTTGATCACCTGCCTATAAAAAGAAAATAAGTGTAGGTACATTTACAAATTCCAACAAGAAATTAATAACCATAAACGCAGTCATAAAGAAATATACCTCATTATCACTTGATGATCCACTATCCATGGGCTCAGGGGAATCTTCACCATCAACAATTCTATCTTGCAAGCGGGGTCTACTCCTAATTTGAAAATGCTTCACTTTCTTTCCTCTTGTTTGACAATTAAGTGGCAAATACTGGACCAAATTGGAAAAAGGAATCGTTGCAATAAAATGATAATAAGTAAATTGATAGGCCAACCAATAATATGGGGAAAACGTTTCTAGAAATTTTACTCACTAGATATGCCTTATCTTGAAGGTTGTCAACAAGATCAGCCATTGAGTGCAGATTAAATCCATGGGCAAGATCACATGCTTCTGCTGGCTCAGACTTTAAGTGTTTTCCCACCCCATCATCTTCGAGATAACTTCCAACTGAATTTGCAGGAAACCCATGATGAACAACTTCCATTGTTTGAGGCAATTTATGAATCTTGAACGACACACTGTTATCACAATTGGAGGTAAAGGGATCCGAAGGTTTGTGTTTATTCGACAGTAATTGCAGTGAAAATCTAGGCCTAACTTTTCTCCCGATGCCTGCAACAGTTATCAATTTGATATTAATACTGCAGAAGTCAATTTTTAGAGAATCAGTTAAGTGTTAATAACTCAATATTATTCTTGTGGCAATGACATTTAAGGGTACATCCTCTAACTTGAGAAAACTTTTCGTTTGAGGGTACAACTATTATGTTGACCTTTGACAACATGAATACTACTGTAAAATTCCCTTCGTTAGTCAATAGCTGAAAATATCTAACGAGGCTATCCTGTTTCATAATATTTAAATATCTGGGAGATGCATCCCAAAGGGAAATATTTGCAGATAATATTTCCTTTATTGGGTGTTACTTACAGGAATTTATATCTTACTTAGACCATATACAGTTAGAATGGGTATTAACACAAAAAGAACGAGTCAACCAAAAACTGACACATCAAAATTATTTCAGGGAGACCAAAAGGTCACAGAAAGGCCATGGGTCAGTTTTTCATGACAAATACAATGTTTTATAATCCACACACATTGTAACACAACCAACAGTAGACTTTGACCATCAGGTCTTCAGTTCAATTTCTGATTGAACATATTGCTTTGAAGTGAAATGGATCAAGTAAGAACATACCCATTTTTATGCATAAATCATTTTATCTGTTACCAAAGGTGACATGGAGACTACAATAAATGGTGAATGTTATCGCATAACCTACCCTCAGAGTATTGAGAAGACACAAGACACTTCAGAAATCTGATAGGGAAATTAGTTCAAAAAGGTTCTCAACAATTCTCAGTCTCCCCAAGCAACTATAAGTAAATCCAGGTTGTAGTCAAGACACTATTAAAAATGAGAGATACCATCACCACTTCTATTTGCTGTGGAGCAGGCACTATGGGATGCTAAACATAGCACACTTTCTTTGACACGTGATACTGTTACAGATTCTTCATCGATGTCCGCAACTTGTTCAGGACCAAATTTGTGGAGCTCTTTGTCTTTGGTGCTCAAGCCAATAACAGATTTTGAGATGTGAATGTTACCCTTTAGAGGGAGGCAGAAAAGATGACAATATTATAAAAAATGGCATAATGTCAAAGCAATGCTTTCATATATATATCTATGATAAAATAAGCAAAGACTTTAAGATCATAAGCAAGTTATTCTATGCAAAATTCAATGAGTACCTTATCTTCAAAAGTTATTTCTTCATCACTTGAGTTAGCGACTACCTCTCCTGAGAGGCAATTGAAGTCAACCTCTTCAAAGTCAGGCAATTCAACCTCATCTTCAAGAGGTGCACCTGCTGGTTTCTGATCACAGAATGTTAGCTGTATGTAATAAGCAGTTAGAAAGTTTGTTGGAACCCAGTATAGTCAAGGCGTGCCTCAAATGGTGAACTGCTCCGCTTCTCATCCAAACTTTGGTTACTGGCACCTGTGTTATACTCAAAGTTAATAGTGATTTCACAAAGGACAATGGCAGTTGAAGCTAAATATGAAACAATTTGAGGGATACTTTTGTTTACACATACATATTTCTATGGACAAATAATCTCCTATATGCCTTTTTCTTAGAATATGCCATTCAAATCCCCATTCCCCAGTTCCCCACCACCAATATGTATGTATAGACCAAATACAAAATGATAGAGGAAAGAAATATGATCGTAACAGCTGTGAAGTAGGAGAAAGTAACTATGAACAACCAAAGAAAGAAGTTACTGAGGGAAAGATATCTCAGAACCTCTTAAAAAATCCAGCCGCTCAGGAAGGGGCAATTCTCCCTATAAAAAATGAACTGATGGTTAGCATATATCATAATAACGCTTAATTAATATATATGACAAAGCATGACACTGCAGAAAGCAACGTTATACAAGAAGAGAAATCATATCACGTTCCGGGAAGATAAGGCCATTGAAGTGGGACGATGTCGTACCTGTTAGCTAAACATACAGACTGATTTCTACCAAAACTGTAATATAAACAGTAGTTTACAAATTTCCAAGTTAGGATTCAATGTTTCTAGAATAACAAAGTTTCAGCTCAACCAGACGGATCAACTATGTTTATCCAATTAACGGATATAGTTCATCAAAAATTCAAATGGTTTAACATAAAACCCACTTGAGAGGAACAATTTTAACAAATGACAATAACTATTCAGGTCGAGTCCCAAAAAACCCCCCAAATGAAGTAGAACAATAAAGTTAACCAGAAATGATTAGGTAGAAACTAGCATAACAGACCTTGTTCCTTACAGAAGGATTTACAGAAACAACATCCTCCAGAAAATCGTCGTCAAACTCTTCCTCCTCTGCCAAATTTTAATAAATAGGTGATCAATGATAAGCATTATTTAATGAATGATTGAGAAAATTACCAGAAATGCTTTGATCTGAATCTGGATTTTCCTGCAAAATAAATGTTGAGGGGCGTTTAGAATTCGATAGTAGTCTTGTTCCTAGTATGTCTACCAATCGATTGCGACAGAGGAAGCAGAAGTAGAAGGAATAGGGTTCGGGAGCAAGCTTATACTTACAGGAATTGGATTTTGCCGCCACATTATGGTAGCACACAAATATTTCCTAGCGGCCACTGCTACTGAATAACCATGGGTGTTTCAGACGGCGTTGCCAAAAGAAATGCAATTATGGAATTCCCCTTTTTTATTTCGGGTATATTTGTTTACTTTTTGAAAAACAAATATAACAGAAAATGCAATTTCAAACGACGTGGAAAGAGAGAATCGGTTGGATACATTGGACGGCCATGATCTAGCAAACTAGAGGGGAAAAGAAATGGGATCCAAATTTCACGAGACTCACGAGTCACTCCGCCCAAATTGATCGTTTTGAAACTAAATTAATAATTTAATTTTTTAAAAAATAAAAATTATTAAATTGACAATTTAATCTTTAAAAAATTAAAATACATATTTTTTTGTAATAAAAAAGAACATTAGGTTAAAAACACAATTTAATTCTTAAAAGACTTAAATAATATTATATTTTTTAATTTGTTTTGTGTTATATTCATTATATGTTATTATGTACAATTATAGTTTTTTATTCGACATACAATAGTTAATTGGATGAGAGACCTATAGTTTTTTATTCGACATACATATAGTTTTTTCATTATATCTTCTCTTGCATATCAATCTGGGTTTGTACAATTGTACACGGACTGTGTAATTTATAAAACATATGGATGGATATTAAATTGATGCTAAAGAGAGAGACGTGGAAGCTTGAAATGTGGTTAGTCTCTAGCTTTTTTTAGCTATCCGTTGAATCGAGTCATTCCACCATTTATATACATAATGCGCTTTGTAAGCAAATGTACACAAAATAAATAAAGAATACACGAACTAGCGTGTAGAACTTGGATAGAGGTCATAATCATGGAGGAAGGAGTTGCATCTGGAATAACGACAAAAAACGTACAAAATTTGCGTGTTATACATACATATAGTATTAATTTGGCTTTTGGAGAATATATGATGTGATTGATTAGTTGACTTTGTTTGTACTTGTGATGATGATTAGTATTAATTATTTCTTTCAGAAAGCATCAATGTCTATGACGTTGCTATTGGCATTTCAAAGCATTGGGATTGTGTATGGTGATATTGGAACGTCACCTCTTTACGTTCTTTCGAGCACCTTCCCTAATGGAGTCCAAGACCAAGAGGACATCTTGGGGGTTTTGTCTTTGATCTATTACACAATCACTCTCCTTCCACTCGTTAAGTATGTGTTCATTGTATTGCAAGCTAATGACAATGGCGAAGGTAACGTGTATATAATATGTCGATATGGGGGGACATTCATACTAAAGCCACTTACAGATTATAATTATATATATATATAGGGGGGACATTCGCATTGTATTCTCTAATATGTCGATATGCAAAAGTGGGATTGATTCCAAATAGACAAGAAGAGGACTCCAATGTATCTAATTATCAACTGGAGTTAGATAGTAGACGAACAAAGAGGGCTTCAAACATAAAAGCTTCCCTTGAGAGAAGTCAATGTGCTAAGTACATTCTATTGATTCTCACTATGCTTGGTACTTCCATGGTCATTGGGGATGGAATCCTCACCCCATGCATCTCTGGTTAGTCTCCATCATTATTTTATTTTCCTTTTCTTAATTAATATAATTTTGATTTTCCATAAATAATCCTGATCGATCTAAATTAATTAAAGTAGCATGCATTATCAAATTAATTAATTAATTTAATTCTTGCAGTTTTGTCTGCTGTTGGAGGCCTCAAGACTGCGACTTCCTCAATAACAGATGGTTAGTTTGTTTGTTTTTTTAATTATTAATATAAGGGTAAATTATATTTTGGTACCCTTTTCTATGGACTAATTCCACTTTGGTACCCTGTTCTTTCAAAAGTGACACTTTGGTACTTTGCTCTTTCAAAAATATCATTTAGGTACCTTATTCTTTCAAATGTGACATTTTGATGCCCTGTTTTTTGGACCAATTTCACTTTGGTACCCTAAAAAAGATAGAATAGGGTAACAAATAGTGAAAGAACAGGGTATCAAAGTAAAATTAGCCCGAAGAACAAGATATTGAAGTGTCACTTTTGAAAGAACAAGATACCAGAGTGGTATTGACATAAAATAGGATACCAAAGTGTAATTTACTCTTAATGTAATTACCTATATGTATGTATGCATGCACGTTAACGTTATACCCCAAATAGATGGATATATAATTAATCAATCATGATCACATATATATATATATATAACTAATTATTAATTAATAATTTGTTGATGGATGCATGTACGTACATATAGAAAAAGTTGTTTGGATATCCATCATCATCCTCATCCTGTTGTTCGGTGTTCAAAGATTTGGAACTGATAAAGTGGGTTATAGTTTCGCTCCCATCCTGACATTATGGTTCTTTTGTATTGCAACCATTGGTCTTTATAACTTTATCGTGTACGACCCAAGTGTGATTAAAGCAGTGAGTCCACACTATATTATAAAATACTTCCACAAGAACAGGAAAGACGCATGGATTTCTCTTGGTGGCATCGTGATGTGCATAACAGGAGCCGAAGCCATGTTTGCGGATTTGGGTCATTTCTCAGTAAGAGCCATACAAATTAGTATGTGCTCTTGTGTTTACCCTGCTCTTATCATAGCTTACACTGGCCAAGCCTCCTATCTTCGAAAACATCCTCAACATGCTTTAGAAGTGTTTTACAAGTCAATTCCAAGCCCTGTATTTTGGCCAATGTTTGTAATTTCAGTTTTGGCAGCAATCATAGCTTCACAAGCCTTAATATCTGGAACTTTCTCCATAATCCAACAATCCCTTTCGCTTGGGTGTTTTCCTCGCGTCAAGATTGTACACACATCAACCAAACACGAGGGACAAGTTTATATTCCTGAAGTGAATTACATGCTCATGATACTATGTGTTGTTGTCACTGCTGTGTTCAAAACTACCACACTGATTGGAAATGCGTATGGGATAGCAGTGGTGTTTGTAATGACACTTACATCGGGTATGCTTGTGCTAATCATGCTAACCATATGGAAGAGCAACATAATGTGTATTGTTGCGTACGTGATTATCATTGGGTGTCCAGAACTTGTGTATTTAAGCTCAGTGTTATACAAATTTGACCAAGGAGGCTATCTTCCTCTTGCTTTCGCTTTAGTAGTGATGGCCCTTATGTACATTTGGAATGACGTGTACCGACGAAAGTACCATTATGACATGCACCAAAAGATGTCGGTGGAGAGTGTGAAGGACATCGTATCTGACATTAATAATAATAAATGTCGACTTCGTGGGCTTGCCTTGTTTTACTCTGAGCTCGTTCAAGGAATCCCACCAATCTTCAAGCATTACGTGGCCAATGTGCCAGCATTGCACTCTGTGCTTGTGTTTGTGTGCATTAAGTCCATACCCGTAAGTAAGGTTCCAATGGAAGAGAGATTCTTATTCAATCGTGTAGAGCCCAAAGGGATCCATGTGTATCGTTGTGTTGCAAGATATGGATACACGGATGTGCGTAACGAGAAAGAGCCTTTTGAGGTTTTACTCACAGAGGGATTGAAGCACTTCCTTGTGGAACAAGGTTTAATGAAGCAAGAGGACACTCAATCAGAGGTTGAAGTTGTGGATAAGGCTTGTACATCTGGCTGTGTTCACTTGGTTGGTGAGGCTGATGTTGTTGCTACCCAAGGTTCTAACATACTCAAGACCTTTCTCATTGATTATGCCTATAATTTTTTGGCCAAAAACTTGAGGCAACCTAATAAGGTTTTCGATATTCCCCATGAGCGCATGGTTAAAGTCGGTATGACTTATCATCTTTAATTTTTTTTGTCATTCATTCATTTCAATAGTATTAATTTATATGTATTGAATTTCGAGAAAGAATTACAAATAATTATGACTGCTCGAACTTGTTCAAAGTCTTAATTCATTACTTATTTACCAACTATTATATACTTCTTTTTCGTAGAACTGAGGAATTCATTAATAAAAACACAGCAGAGTTATACAGACCATAAAAGCAAACAGAATAGAAAAGAGAAGGACTGTTGTTAATCAAAATTACATAAAGCCATCAACCCACCCCAACTCTACGTGGAGTGGGGATGCCAAAAAAGTCACCAAGGAAAACTTGGGACAAAAAAGAAGGAACACTATGAAAGAACATCAAGTCTCCTCCTTCCAAAAGAGCTTTGCCTGCAAGTAAGTCAGCACATTTGTTTCCTTCCCTATGCACATGAGTGATCTTGTATGAATCAAAAGAATTGAGGTAAGACCTGCACATGAATATTAAAGGTGCAAGATGATGTCCAGCATCTAAATTTTCAGTGTTAAGTAAATTAACCAAACTAAGGCAGTCTGATTCTAGCCACACGTGTTTATAATCAAGATCAGCTAGCATTTTCAAACCAATAACAGCAGCCCAAGTCTCAGCCAAAATCCAAGAATTTATAAAACCCTTTAATAAAGTTACCCAAGTAATCACGAGCAATCCCTCCCACAGCAGAAAAATTATTATGATGGTTATGGGCACCATCAACATTTACTTTAATCCATAAAGGTGGAGGGGGGGGGGGGTCCATTTCACAAGGACAGAGGACCGAATAGAAGCAGATTTTTGTGGTATATCAGCAGCAAAGTAGAAAAATTCCACAGCACTACTCTTAGCTTTAGAAAAAGTCAAAAATGGAGAAGGAGGGGCTAAATTAAAAACCTTCTTATTTCTAGTTAGCCAAATAGACCATAAAGAGAAAATAAAAAGTGTTCGAAAGGGAATATTGAAAAAGGACTCCATTTGATTTGAAACATTTTCACTAAGCCAAGAGGGAAAACTTTGGATATTTCGGAAATTTTGAGGAGTAGTACACTTGTCCCAGATCGAAGAAGCAAAATAACAGTCCAAAAAAAGATGTTGCAGAGTTTCTGGCTGTGCACCACACATAGGACAGACAGGATTGACTGCAATACCTCTATAAGCAAGACTGAAATTAGAGGGAAGAGAGTAATGCCAATTAAGCCAGATGAAGAATTTAAGGCGAGGAGGACATTGAGCTTTCCAAATCCAAGAGCTACTTGATCCAGCCCCAGAATTGACAGTAGGAAACTGAGAGGAGATGGCAATATTATAAGCAGATTTTAAAGAGAATTGGCCATTTGAATTAAAGATCCAGCTCACCGAGTCCTCTCTTCTTTCCCCAAAATTACGAGGAATGCTTTCTAAACTGTTAAGAAGATCAGAAGGCCACACAAAAGAAATATTAGACCAATCCCACACACCCCCATTACCAACAAAGTCAGAAACACTATTGGAAGCTTGATGACGAGGAATGGGACCATGAATAATGCTTCTAACAGTTCCTTGAGGAAGCCAAGGATCAAACCAGAAATTAGTGTTGACACCTGAATGAATAACATGTCTTAAACCCCTAGAACAAATGTCATTACCCCTACTCAAACACTTCCCAATGGGAGAATTAGCAAAGGATTTCAGATGGAGTTTTCTCAAGCAAATCTGGACCCAGGGAAGGTGAGTTTCAGATTTTGTTCTCCAAACCATTTTACTATTAAAAGCAATGCTTCTTTCATAGGTCTTAAAAATTCCCAAACCCCCATCATTAGTCCCCTTGGTTATTTTATCCCAACTGACCAAGTGTAGTTTATGATCATTATTTATGGAAGACCAGAAAAATTTCCTAAAGATCTTGTCAAACTTAGCACAAATCCCTTTAGGAAACGGGAGACATTGCATAAAATAGGCCAAGATAGCAAAACAAACAAACTTGATAAGAACAGATTTCCCGATGGGAGAAAGATATTTGCTTTTCCAAGAGCTAATTCTATTTTCAACTCTTTCAACGATGAAGTTAAAGTCACTGTTACAACCAGAGAAAGAAAGAGGGAATCCCAGGTAGGAACCCAGGTTCGAAGAAGGCAACATCGTCAGCGAAGAGGAGATGAGAAAACTTGATATTACTTACTTTGGCTGGATTCCATTGATTGTTATTGATAAATGAGAGAAAATTGTGTGTTTTATTCATGAAAAAGATAGGGTATTTATACAAGAGTTTTCAATCTATTCTAGGAAACAAAATAAATATGAATAAATAATCCGCTACAATCAATCCCTAATTGCTATACAATCAATTCATAATTGATATCCTAATTAATACAAATATTCACAACACTCCCCCTCAAGCTGGAGCATATATGTCATAGGCACCAAGCTTGCCACATAGATATTTAATTCGAGGACCTCTGAGAGATTTAGTGAGAATATCTGCCAGCTGATCATCTGAATTAACAAACCGAGTAGCAAGGCATCCGGACTGAATCTTCTCTCTAATAAAGTGACAATCAATTTCAATGTGTTTGGTCCTTTCATGAAACACTGGATTTGAGGCAATGTGCATAGCTGCTTGGTTATCACATACCAGCTCCATTTTGTGTATGTCTCTAAATTTCAGCTCTTGAAGAAGTTGTTTCAACCATACTAATTCACAAGTTGCTAAAGCCATAGCCCGATACTCAGCTTCTGCACTAGACCTTGCAACCACATTTTGTTTCTTACTTTTCCAAGAGACTAGGTTACCCCCAATTAAAACGCAATATCCAGATGTGGATCGCCTATCATCTGGTGAACCAGCCCAATCAGCATCTGAAAAGCCAACAATTTGGGAGTTTCCTTTATTCTCATATAATAATCCCTGTCCTGGCGCTCCTTTAATGTAGCGAAGAATCCGAACAACCGCATCCCAATGACTATCACATGGTGATTGTAGAAACTGACTGACTACACTCACAGCAAACGATATGTCTGGACGAGTGATAGTGAGATAATTCAGTTTTCCCACAAGTCTTCGATATCTTTCAGGATTGTTTATCAGCTCCCCTTGTCCTGGATAGAGTCTAACATTCGGATCCATTGGAGTCTCAATTGGTTTGCAATTCATCATGCCAACCTCTTCTAACAAGTCAAGTGCATACTTCCGTTGTGAAATGGCCACACCAGTACTTGATTGGGCAACCTCAATTCCCAAAAAATACTTGAGCTTTCCCAAATCTTTAGTTTGGAAGTGGTTACACAGATGTTGTTTGAGTTGGGCAATACCTTCATCATCATCGCCTGTAATAACAATGTCATCCACATATACGACCATGTAAATGCACTTGCCATTTGCAGTATGGCAAAAGAAGACTGTGTGATCCGCCTCACTGCGAGTCATCCCAAAATCTTGAATTACAGAACTGAATCGACCAAACCAAGCTCTTGGGGATTGTTTGAGACCGTAAAGAGAGCGGCGAAGTCGGCATACTCTCCCATACTCCCCCTGAGCAACAAATCCAGGTGGTTGCTCCATATAGACTTCTTCTTCTAGTTCACCATGAAGGAAGGCATTCTTAATGTCAAGCTGATAAAGTGGCCAGTGACGAATAGCCGCAATTGATAAGAAGACACGAACCGAAGNAAAGAGAGCGCGAAGTCGGCATACTCTCCCATACTCCCCCCTGAGCAACAAATCCAGGTGGTTGCTCCATATAGACTTCTTCTTCTAGTTCACCATGAAGGAAGGCATTCTTAATGTCAAGCTGATAAAGTGGCCAATGACGAATAGCCGCAATTGATAAGAAGACACGAACCGAAGCAATTTTTGCAACTGGAGAGAAAGTATCACCATAGTCCAAGCCAAAGATTTGGGTGTATCCCTTGGCTACCAAACGAGCTTTGAGTCGTTCAACCTTTCCATCTGGACCAACTTTGACTGCATACCATGATAAATGAGAGAAAATTGTGTGTTTTATTCATGAAAAAGATAGGGTATTTATACAAGAGTTTTCAATCTATTCTAGGAAACAAGATAAATGAGAATAAATAATCCGCTACAATCAATCCCTAATTGCTATACAATCAATTCATAATTGATATCCTAATTAATACAAATATTCACAACAGTTATCAACCTCACGATTAATAAACTTGGAAAGGATTTCCATGCACAAAATAAAGAGAAAAGGTGACAGTGGGTCTCCTTGTCGAATGCCTCTATTAGGATTAAACATTTCAGAAGTGCAACCATTTATAATGACAGAATGCTTGACAGTAGAGATACAAAAAGAGATCAATTTGATCCATTTTTCAGGGAAATCAAAGAATTTGAGAGTTTGGATAATAAAACTCCAATTCAGCTTGTCATAGGCCTTTTCCAGATCAAGTTTCACCATCATCCACCCATTATTGTCCCCTTTTTTAGATCTAAAAGATCTAATGAGTTCTTGAGCAATAACAACATTGTCACCGACCTTTCTTCCCGGGACAAAAGCACCTTGGTTAAGAGATATCAAAGAAGGCATGAGGGGCTTTAACCTACGAACCAGAATCTTGGTAATTATTTTATACATAGTGGTACACAAACTTATGGGACGAAAAAGACTCATATCAGTGGGGTTCTTAACTTTGGGAACAAGACAAATAAGCGACTGATTCCAATCGACCGGGAAGGCTTCTTGAGAAAACGCATTTTGAATATCTCTAACAACCAAAGTTTGGACAGATTCCCAACAAGATTGGAAGAAAGCCAATTGGAAACCATCAATCCCCGGGGCTTTGAAAGGCTTGAGATCAAGGAGAGCAGAATGTATCTCCAAGGCTGTGGGAATAGAAGAGTTAATATTAGAGGCAAGAATGGCAGGAGGATTAAGGAAAGTGGGGAAGGCAATGGTATAGTGGTTGGAGAACAGATTTTTGAAGTGGGAGATAATGTGATTATGGATTTCTTCCAGGTTAAACAACCAGTTACCATTATGATCTTTAATGCTAGTAATGCTGTTGTGTCTCCTACGTTGAATCACAGAGGCATGAAAAATCGAAGTATTAGCATCACCAAGCTTTAACCAGTCAATCCTAGATTTAGCCGCCCACAACTCTTCTTCTTGTTGGAGGATGGAAATCAATTGGGCATTGAGATCTTTTTCGAGATTTACAAGAAAGGAACAAGGGTTTAATGCAAGGGCAGATTGGGCACCTTCAAGACGCCTAAGGATTCTATTCTTCTTTTTAAAAATATTACCAAACACATTCTTATTCCAAGGTACAGCTTTCTCCCTAAGGGACGCAAGAGCAGCAGAAGAGGAGTGAGCTTCCTCCCAAACTGATTTAGATAAAGAAAGAAAATCAGGGTGTTTTAACCAGATACTTTCACATCTGAACGGTCTAGGCCCAAAGGAAGAGAAATTAGGATGAGTTTTTAGAAGAATAGGGTTATGTGATCAGATTTTACTCTAGGGAGGTGAAAGTTGACAGCATTAGGATATAAATGAAGCCATTCAGCATTGGCTAGAAATCTATCTAGTCTCTCAAGCACCAAACCCCCTTCAGCTCTCTTATTCAACTAAGTAAACTTAGGACCCGAAAAGCCTAAATCAGTGAGGTTACATGTGTTGACACAGTTTTCAAAATCCCTAATCTTAGAAGGACAAGGATGCCTAGAGCCCCATTTTTCAGAAGGACACAGAATGTCATTGAAATCACCGCAGACAAGCCACAAAATATTAACAATCAGAGCTAAATCAGAGAGATTTTTCCATAGAATTTTCCTACGATCTCTAAAAGGGCTACCATACACAAAAGTGAGAAGAACACGAGTGGAGTTACTAACCTCAGCCACAGCATAAATTTCTTGGAAAGTTAGCCCCTGAATGTTCATGTTAACCTCCATATTGTTCCAGAGGAGCCAAATGCCTCCCGCATAGCCTATCGGATCCACCTTCCGGAAGCAAGGGAAACTAAGAGACTCAATAATGTTCACAGCTTTCTAACCCCCAACTCTTGTCTCAGTAAGTAAGACAATATTGGGCTTATGTTTTTGAACCAGCTCCAAGAAAATGCGCCTAAACTGGGGGCCGGCCGCTCCGCGCACGTTCCAAGCAAAAATAGTAAGAGGCCTCATGATGACACTGTTTGAGAAGAAATTTTGTCCCACACCCTCATCACTGTTATCAGAGTCCGAGTCTTCCATAATAATACGAGGTCTATCCTCCTCATCACTGTTACATACTTCTACAATATTCTTATTACTTATTTCTTGTATAGGTCTCTAATTTACATATCATCGATAAGAAGGTGTGATTTCTTGTTATTCATCTTATATTTTTGGATCGAATGATGATGAAACAGATCGAAATGTTAATACTTGAATTAAAGACGAACAAGAGCTCGATGAACAAAGATAACTAGAGTCGTTTGGATACAGAGATTGAAAACTTTTTAACTTTTAAAGATTTTCACTGTCAATTTGTATATATATATAGATACACACACGAAATATATTTGGGATTAGGAGGGGAAAAAAGAAATCAATTGGAAGAGAGTGAAATAAATTTTAATTACCTATATATATTTCAAATTTTGATATTTAAAAAAACATCTTATCTAGTCATATTTATAGAAAAGAAGAATAATTGAACATATTAATCTAAATTTCTTCATTATTTTTTCACTTAATAAAAAAATGTCGCAATTCTTTGTCAATCTCTACATGTTTCCAGTTTTCTTTTTTCAGTTCCTTAAATTTAGGAGATTTTAATTTGTAAGATATATTTTTTTTAACATTTGGATATAATATTTATCATTTATCATTTTTAAATTTTGGCAAAAATACTGTTGATACCCTCAACGTAACGTTTGGGGTCATTTTCAATTATACCCCCAACGTTTTTTTTTGTCAATTATACCTCAACGTGTCACTATCTAGTCAACTATACTCTCAATGTGAGGGTATAATTGACTCAAATGTGAAACGTTTGGGTATAATTGACAAAAAAAATTATGAGTATAATTGAAAAATGACCTCAAACATTCGGCATACCAACAATACTTTTGCCTTAAATTTTGTATACTATTCAAATAATAACGTATTAAAAAAATAAAGAATAATAAATATATTGCATGGAAACATCAATCTATTATTAAAAAAACAAAAAGTTAAAGTAAAATATTTTTAAAATACTTTTCAAATCATTAATACAAAAATATGCGTATATTCTTGTGGGGTATAACGGTACAATGATTATGATTACATGAATGTCTGTTTGATATTATATCCAAGTTCGTGCACCTATGCTATTCAACAATAGCCAGCTAGCCAAGCCAACTTGATAAAACAGTGACTTTGTGAATTGTGATTATTGCTTCCCTCTGCAGCCTTCGTCTCCTCAATTTTCAAACTTGTCACTCCCTTGCATTTTTTCTCCATTATTATTGGGAGTACTCTGACTATTATGAATTTATGATAATGCCATCTCTTGCAGATATTTTCCAACGCTCGTTCATTCTATAACTCTAATAATCCTGCGTACTCAAATGAAATTTTACCTCTACTAAACTGGTGAAATGAAATTAACCATATGCTTCATTTTGAAACATCTTTTGAATTTTACACTTTCGTCAATAAAATGTGCACTGATCATTTCTTTTTCTGATTATATACAATTTATAAAAAATAAATTCACTTTAAATAAGACTTTATTTAAGTACAATTCATTACATCCGTGCTTTTATAAGTTCCGAGATAAACAAATATAAGCAGAGAATATTTTAAAACAGTTAGTGTTAATTTTCTTAATTAAAAAAAAATTATTAATGATATAAAAAGTACTGATTTTCGGAAATAATAAGAATTGTTAACGATTTTAGTTGTTAATTCAAAACTTTATTATTCGGAATCGGAGATTGAGCTTGAAGCTTGATCAGTCCGAATGCAGGTGAGACTTGAGAGTGAGATGTTGATGTGAAAAGCGAAAAAGGTATTGCAAGTTTGCAACTTTGCATGTAGCTCACAATCTAACAAACCTCTTAATTGGTCACGTGACTTTATCTGTCAACGGACGACGGCTTCCTATTAGAGTTATTACGTCATCATCCATAAAGTTTTTAGCTTAAAATATAGAATTGATCGTGCAACAACAATAAACTCAGACTTTAAGTGTTTGTGGAATGGAATTCATTTGATTTCGGTGACAACATATATTTTATCAATGTGCTACTTGAATTTTCTTCTATATTTACCCACTAATTTTGCTTACTTCTTATCACTGGGAACCACATTGGGAGAAACATACATATCTGCTTCAATCTTTAATTTGGCTGTGACTGATTTGTCTGTTAGTGTAAACCAGAACCAGAAATTCTGAAAAGGAAAAACCAGACGTAGCTAGTTTATAACATATGCTTAGGAATTTCTATATATGAACCTTCCTCAGTATAATAATGGACTTGATATATATATATATGAACCATTAATTCAGTGGGGACCCAAAGACAGAGTATTTACAAAATTATAAGCGTCACTCGAAACAAATATATATACATACGGCGAGTTTATTAAGAAACATGGATATATAATAAGTATACATTTTTAGAGTCTCAATTATTGTACTCCTTCTTTTAACTTGAGGCTATGGACGAAAGAAAAATTTGAAAAAGGAAGTAGCTTGATTTCTTAGTATATAGCGAAGTGTTATCCCATCAAAACAATGGGCCTACCACTTTGTCAATGGTTGTGAACTTCATATTGATTATGTATGATGCAATCGCCTTTATTTACTAATAATCGTTGCTTATTTGCCTCAAATTCTTCAATATATTGAGAGAGAATAAAGTTTTGTTTTGTGCTCGACAAAATCATTTCCAAGCCTTATGATGAAGGAAACTACTTTGGAGAGCAATCTTTAATTTGCGTCCATATGAACCTTCCCGCGAGATATCCCTTCCTCTTTCATATTATTATGTATACTCTGATAACTAATCTTATTTAATCAACGATGTTAGACATTTAATTTTGGAAAAATTACTAATTGTGGAGGAGAACTATGTTACATGTTTACATATATAGTATACCTTCCGCATTATCAATTTATACCTTGGGTTTCTTGTTTTCTTATGCTTTACTTGATCCAAGTCTATGATTGATTTGTACATATATATTTCTGTTACTGGGCCACCTTGGTGCATATGAAAACAAAATTCATGAAGATCGACCATAATGCGCAAGTCTTTTAAGAAAAGAAACAATAAATAAGAAATGCAATAGTGAAGTTACTAGATAGATAGTGCGACATGGGCTATGGAATGTTCTCGATAAATAAGTATTTGACAAATATGAATCCTTAATTTGAATCAATGCACTGTCCCATGTTCACACAAGTCACAACACATCAATTAATAAAACTTGTAAGTTCCTTTTTTATTAGATTAGGAAAGAAAAAGGAGAAGCAAAATGAGTATAAGGAAATAGTTTATTGTAAAGGAAGATAAAAAATAAAGAAAAGCCCATCTGTCCGTTTTCCTTTTCAATTTTTTTTTTCGTGACATAGTTTTTCATTGGAGTTTAATTAATAAATTAAACAAGTATTTCATAGGAAAGTAAAGGTGGAGTTTAAATGTTTAATTTAGCATTGTGGAGGGGTCACTGTATGTATACCAACCAATACGACCTAGTGGAGCTAGGATGTTAGGTTGACCAAATTCATGTCCATGATAATTTGGTCTAGGATCCACCAATAATTTCACTTCATTATAACATGTGAATCTCATACATAATTGCATATATTATTACGTGTTTTTTTTTTGAAAGAGAAAACGGCATTTAGAAGAGCTCAAGTCAAGTGCTTATTATTAAATACTAGGTTTTCACCCGTTCGATGCACGGGTGGTCGTGTTATAGAGATATGTTACAGGTGACCTACGTGTTTTTGTTACATAAAATTATATTTATACATCNCAAGTCAAGTGCTTATTATTAAATATGTAAAAGTACTAAAATTCAATGAAAAAGCATTATTTTCTTTTTTAATCTAGAGTTAGGTGGCTAAAAGCGCATGAACCCTTGAGCTTATTACTTTGAAAAATATTTTTAAAAAGAAAAATCATTTTTCTTCAGAATAGCTTCGAATTCGAATCCCATTACAAAAGCTTCTTGGTTTTAAGTTCGGGGGGTTGTATTAAAATGCCTACACTCCTATGCACATGTACATGGATTCTTGGAAGCTTCCTTAAAAGAATTTCATTTATATGCACATGAACTAGGGATTTTTTTTCTGAGGGAATATATGACGGAAATAAATCCGAGTGTAGGAGACGAAATTACTGACCTGGAGTTGAAAATGATTTTGAGTGGAGCTAAGATCTTCAAGCCACTGATCCAAAAGAGTGAGAAGATGGAGTGGAGAAAGAAGTGGGATACCACAAGTAATATGAACCCAATCTATTCTTATTCAGACTTACGATAAATTAATTACTTATCAGTAAATACAAATATTAATCTTACAATAGATTAATGCTAATCCACACAAAAAATCCAACAATCTCCCACTTGGATAGCATTAATCTATAAACAGATTAATCAACAAAATACTGAAGTAAGTAATTAATTATTACAAGGCACACCAAAGTGCATAACAGATGAAACCATACTCACAGATCACTGAATCCGATAAGGAAACAAGTGCTCTACACAAAACAGATCACTGAATCCGATAGGGAAACAAGTGATACAAACATCAATACAAAAGGTTTCAACATCTGAATAAGATAGAGTACGAAATGACATTGGAATGTCATATAGAAAAACAAAAGTCTATAAAGACTCAAATCAGACTCCCACTAGACTAAGGCCACTCCAAAAATTTAACAAAAGCCATATGAGTCACATGAAACGAAGACTCCACAGGCAAGCCTTTAGTCTACAAATTTATCAACGAATGTTCACTAGCGATGTGAACCAAATGAGTCTGATACACAAGATGTCAAATTCAAAATTTGAACAATATTGGATCCAAACAACAATGAAATTCAACAGTGAGATAACACAAAACATTGAATCCGATAGAGAAACCAATGTTTCTCACCAACTAAACAAAATTGGATCCCAAAGTTGAACAAAATCTAAAAAAATGCAACCAAATTACATCAAATGTCTTTCTAAGACCAAATTGGACTGAATCCAATAATTATAACAAAGTTACCCAAATGCCTCTTGAAGGCCAAATTGGAATAAATCCAATACATGTAACAAAATTACTTCATATGCCTATAAAGGTCAAATTGGACTGAATCCAATAAATGTAACAGAGTTACCGAGATGCCTCTTGAAAGCCAAATTGGACTAAATCCAATAATTGTAACAAAGTTACTTCAGATGCCTGTAAGGCCAAAATTGGACTAAATCCAATTATTGTAACAAAGTTACCCAAATGCCTCTTGAGGGCCAAATTGGACTAAATCCAATAAATATACCGAAGTTACTGCAAATGCCTCTTGAAGGCCAAATTGGACTAATCCAATAAATGTAACAAAGTTACTTGAGATGCTTGTAAGGCCAAAATTGGACTAAATCCAATAAATGTAACGAAGTTACTACAAATGCCTCTTGAAGGCCGAATTGGACTAAATCCAATAATTGTAACAAAGTTACTTCAGATGCCTCTTGAAGGCCAAATTGGATTATATCCAACAATTGTAACGAAGTTACTACAGATGCCTCTTGAAGGCCAAATTGGACTAAATCCAATAAATTTAACAAAGTTACGTCAAATGCCTGTAAGGGCCAAAATTGGACTAAATCCAATAAATGTAACAATGTTACCCAGATGCCTGTAAGGGCCAAATTGGATTAAAACCAATAAATGTAACAAAGTTACAACATACCAAAATTGGAGAAAATCCAATTAATATTTACTCAGACTCCCACTGGACCGAAATATTATCCAAAAAAGGTCCACAAAATGCTCATACCAAAATTTATAATAAGTCTTGTCAGCAGCATCAAAATGTTTAAACACATATGTTGGCCCAAGATCCCTCACAGCCAAATAATCATTTAAGACTATCAAATACATGTTTAGGGACTCAAACCAAACATCATAATTAGTCCCAACAAAAGTTTTCACCACAGAAAGTTGCTTAGAAACAGAAGCTGATATGACCAATAACAAACAGGAAACATTAATTATGTTTCAAAACCATAATAATAACACAAAGTTTCCTTCACTGAATCAGCTTATGCAACCTCATGAAAGTTGCAAAAAAAAAACAGAAGCTGATTTTGGCCATAAACAAATGGGAAACATTAATTATGTCTCACAACATAATTATCACACAAGATTTCCCTCACAGAATCAGCTTATGCAACCTGATGAAAGTTGCTAAAACCAGAAGCTGATTTTGGCCATTAACAAATGGGAAATATTAATTATGTGTCACAACATAATTATCACACAAGATTTCCCTCACAGAATCAGCTTATGCAACCTGATGAAAGTTGCTAAAAAACAGAAGCTGATTTTGACCATTAACAAATGGGAAATATTAATTATGTCTCACAACATAATTATCACACAAGATTTCCCTCACAGAATCAGCTTATGCAACCTGATGAAAGTTGCTAAAGAACAGAAGCTGATTTTGGCCATTAACAAATGGGAAATATTAATTATGTCTCACAACATAATTATCACACAAGATTTCCCTGACAGAATCAGCTTATGCAACCTGATGAAAGTTGCTAAAAAACAGAAGCTGAGTTTGGCCATTAACAAATGGGAAATATTAATTATGTCTCACAACATAATTATCACACAAGATTTCCCTGACAGAATCAGCTTATGCAACCTGATGAAAGTTGCTAAAAAACGGAAGCTGATTTTGGCCATTAACAAATGGGAAATATTAATTATGTCTCGCAACATAATTATCACACAAGATTTCCCTCACAAAATCAGCTTATGCAACTTTATCAAAAAGTGAAAACACATGTATACAAAATTTGAAAGAACAAAGAGGGGATCAACACATAATGTTGGGAAATCACAGAGGGAGCGCAGCGGAAGAAATTAAAAATTTTGGACTAAAACGTAATAAAACCTGAAAGCCAACTCTGTGATTCCTTCCAGGATCCACTAACTATGTTTATACCAGTTTTAGGAAAGATGTTTACCTAGTTTTGATCGGTGACTTGTCGTATTCGCGAATTTAAGAAGTCCACAGAGTGTCCTTCCTCTACCAGTAATCCACACGAGCAGTTTGGCAGATGCCTAGGTGCTAGCCTCCTTCACTTCTTTCCAAGTGAAAACGGGAACTATATCTATGGTTCTTGAATAATCAAGATGTGTTCTTGATTACCAAGATTAATTGGGATTGGCGATTTTTCACTCTCTATAGATGCTCTAGGCGAATTCTTAGTCTGACCAAGAATTAATCTATGTTGTGAATTGTTTTCAAATAGGCGCCTAGGGACCCTATTTATAGTGTTCTCATTCCTAGTTTTAGGGAATCCTAATCCAATCAGGATATCTCTAAGATATGGGATATCTTTTAGATATCTCAAATTATCTTTTGATTTATAATATTAAACTTAATATTATAATTCAAAAATAAGCCCCAATTTCGAATTTGACCTATCCAAGATCAAATCTTGGATCAAATCTTGATTTGCTCAAATCCTATTGGTTGGAATGAGTTATGAGA
>QANZ01006800.1:128662-151109 GCA_003254925.1 Chamaecrista fasciculata
ATACACCGAGGTCATGCTGGTCTTAGTTCATTTACGTTCCCACGTGAATGATCGACCAGGGACAGTTTTAGATTAATTATCTTATAATTAATCAAGGACGCTATCATAGTAAACACGCTAATAATATGATAACAACATAATTTATCTCTATAAATTAATCAAAAATACATATGTTCAAATAACATATAAATAAAATGATTGGCCCTAGGGCACAATCTCCATCACATAATGCATCCATTGTCTCCATATCGATAGGATACAACAGACTCCGGAAACATTATAAACAAAACTCAATGCTGACAAGATACGAATGAGCATGCACCACAAAATTGCATATTAACTATGTTTCACTGATAGGGTAAATCCACAATTAACATACAAATAGTCTGAGATTGAACAATCTTCTCTCCCACAAACAGGAATTTTATATCAAATTTTATAATCCACAAATCCTGTAATTTGAGAGAAGCTTAAAACAAATCAAGTATCGCAACAGATGGTGAGAGGAATAAAAGATTAATCAAATGCATGTTAGATATTCAAATCCTCAACCATGTAATCCAATAAATGGATTAACAAAAGCGATACATATTTGAAGTGTTGTAGCCTGTAGGTGTCTATTCGGCCCTTCAAAAACAAAACAGCACTTCCACACATAACAAACATGCAACTTGAAGTAGACGAAACGATCTACTTAACTAATCTAATCTGGATCCGAGTAAAACTTTTCGATCGGATCAGATCTGAAAAGGCCAACAAAAGATTTACAGTACTTTATAAGTACCTAATGACATGTTAATAGCTTTCCAATGATCCCTAACAAAATTGCTCAAGTATGTCCCAAGTACACTTATACGAAAGGTTACAACTTGAATAGTGTACACTTGAGCAAAGCAGCGGAAGTCTAAAGGGATTCACACAAGATTGGAAAGCATATCAACAAAAACACAAGAGTGCAATTCAGATTTCTTAAGCACTCACATAAATACAGGTCCCAAGAGATAAACCAAAACACCGCAAGACTTAACAAGGTGAAACTAATGGGCAATTCATAATAAGATTTCACCTAAGTCATTCCCACAAAGCGGTTGTTAAAACAATTAATATATCTCAATCAGGAGACCTATACAAAATATTTTGTCCAAACAAATATCTCAAGTGTCCATCAATCCAAAAACAAAATAGAGATATTAGGACAAAATAAATAAAATCAATTGCTTAATCAGTAATTTCAAATAATAGTTAATTAATTAATGCTAATCCATACAGATATCAGAATCTCTCCCACTTGGATAGCATTAATTAATTATCAAATTGGTCCACAAAACTGAACTAAACAATTAATTATTTAAAAAACAGATTGCATTAACAAATGTCACACCGATAGGGTATGTCCATTGTCAATACAATTTTCAGCCCACAAAACAAAACAACCTTGTAACTGGACCCACGATAGGTGAGCACTCAATCACAAGTTGCTAATGATGACAAACAAATTTCCATAAGTAAATATTTCAAAATTTTTGGCCAAAAGGGGCTCAAAAATGATTTTGGGCACAAAACCACAATTTAAGTGCATATTATCGGGTCAAAAATTATTTGACATACCAAACCATAATATTAGGGAGAGTGGCAAACATATATGGTCAACAATAATTCACAAAATATGCACAAAAATTTTCAACTCAAAATTCTGAGAATACATGTCCCCATACTCAGAATTTAAAAAACATGGAAATTATATACTAAATATTTTGATGCCCCAAAAATACTAGGAAAAATTATTTTCCAAAGGAAAATAAAATAGTGAGGCAAATACTCAAAAAGAGTCTAAATTGGTCATTAAAAAAAAATATACCAAAACTTGCAAATTAATCAAAATTAATTGCAATATAGAAACATAATCCTTTAAATATAATAAAGGACCAAATTATGACCAATATATGATTAACAAATTTGGTGGTTGTGTAAACCAAGTGCTAAGGCTCAAACTCCAAGCTTCAAATCAGATTTTGCAAATTTTTAATAATGCAAAAGGACCAAAATGAAAATTGCACAAAAGGAGTGGACCAAAAAAGCAATTTTCACAAAAAAGGGAAAGGCCAAACGAAGTCCAAAGCGCCCTTCTCGTCACATGCATTTTTTTTTAAAGTTAGGGACCAAAACGAAAAATTTCACAAAAGGTGTGGACCATAAACGAAAATTTCACCAAAGGTGTGGACCATAAACGAAAATTTCACCAAAACCCCTTCATCTTCTTCCTCCCGCGGGTGCACCGTTCATCCGCCAAAAAACCACCATTGTTGGTCCATTTCGAGCTCGTTTGATGTGGATCTTTCATGGGTTTTGAATTTCAAACATCATAAACATGATTTCATAGATCCATTTCAAAGATTAAAGTCAAGAAAGCTCCAAAATGGAAGAAAACGAACTCGATGAACCCTAAAAGAACCGATTTCGAAACACAGCAAATCGGAGCTTTTTCCTCAAAATTTCTTCACGCAAAATGATCCTTGGGGACCGAAAAATGAAACCCAGAAACTCATTTGTCACAACGAACTCCATCAAAGCCGGATCGAAGTCTCAAAAAACCGAAAAAGCAAGACGAAATGGGTTTTCGATTTTCAGCTCGAACAAACTCCAATCCAGCAAATATGACATGTTATGTGTTCATAATAACAAGATCAACAAAGTCCAATAAACGATTTTCGAAAACGAGCAAGAATCAACAGATTCAGGGACCAAAATGCACAAACTCGAAAATCTTTGTATGAACACAGCAAGCAACATATTTCACAAATTCAACTCCAGAAAAAATCAAGATCAAGAACCAATGGCTCTGATACCAATTGACAGAAATAAATCCTACTGTGGGAGACAAAATCACTGACCTGGAGTTGAAATTGATCTTGAGTGAAGTTAAGATCTTCAAGCCACTCATCCAAAAGAGTGAGAAGATGGAGTGGAGAAAGAAGAGGGACCAAGGTGGACAAAATGAGGACCACCATAGTTGTGAAAACAACTTTGGCATATGTATAGTGAAAAAGTTCACTAATTGGTCCATTAGTTAATATTACAAAATGGTCCTTAACCATAATTGCAAAACAGTCCCTTTAACAAACAAACTCCATATTTGCATTAGTAATTTAATGGGATAATTACTAATACTCTTCGGACGTGGCTTGGGGTTCTTAGCCCGGTCCCGGAAGGCTTGTGGATAATCCAACCCATCACGGAATACCACAAGTAATATGAACCCAATCTATTCTTATTCAGACTTACGATAAATTAATTATTTATCAGTAAATACAAATATTAATCTTACAATAGATTAATGCTAATCCACACAAAAAATCCAACAATATATAGTTTGATGTAACTGTGGCCAGATAGTTTTCTTTGAAAATAAATACGACGTACGCAAAACAAATGTTGAGGCTGACTAGAACATAGGAGCACTACTGTAGTTTCAAAAAAAATGAAAAAGTGAAAAACAGATTCACTAGAGTATTATTTTTAGCGATTATGTCAGAACATAATTAATATAGTTAATGATGTAATTAGTTAGCCGGTAGAGGTGCACATGGTCTAAGACACATGTCTACCACAGCCGATTTTGTGCTGTACCTGTAATTAATTCCAGTTGTATAGATTCTTCTCATATGCGTAATATAAAGCAGCCAGAGGTACCACAATTTGGGGATTCTGAGCTTTTCATTCATTCCTGATATTTACCCTAATTTCTATCTTGGTATCAGAGCACATGGCTTCGTCAGCTGATGTTTCCTCTGCTTCTTCTGGTGCCGCCGCCTCTGGCGCCACCTCTGCTTCTCTTGAGTCTTCTATGTCTCCGGCTGCCAAAACTCACTCTCTGTTTAGCTCGTCAACCCAGAATGCCTCTATCAAGTTGGATAGAGACAATTACTTAGTCTGGGAGTCTGTCGTTCGCCCATTTATCAGGGGGGAATCGTCTCGAAGGCTATATCAATGGCCTAACTCCAGCTCCGCCGCGTATGATTCAATCCGGTACCAACACGATACCGAATCCGGCGTATGAAGCTTGGGAAGATGTTGATCAAATGCTCGTGGGTTGGCTACGCAATAACATGACTGTTGACATTGCGTCTCATCTTCTTCACTGCACTACCGCCTTCGATTTATGGGTAGGTGCTCGAGAGCTAACTTGTGCAGCAATGCAATCACGTGTTTTAGTGTTGCAGGGTGAGATCTATCAGACTCGTAAGAATTCTATGAAGATGATTGACTATCTGGGCAAGATGAAGTCACTATCTGACCAGTTGCTTCTTGCTGGAGCACCCATTTCCACAAACCAGCTCATTCTGCACACTCTTCGCGGACTTGATGGTGACTACAATCCGATTGTCGTCAAGCTTACTGGACTGCCAGGACTCACCTGGATTGGTGCTCAGTCCGAGTTACTTGCATTCGAAAGTCGACTTGATCAGATTGCTCGGTTGTCAGATTTATCGATTCAACCTTCTGCAAACTTTGCTCAGCGCAGTGAAGGTTCGGCGCCTAGTTCTGGAGGCTCTAGTTTCCTTCCATGGCGTGGGTCTCCCCGAGGAGGTTCTCGGGGTCGTGGTCGTAACCCTCGAGGAGGCCGTCGTGGTGGCTCCAACAGTAATCGCCCCTACTGTGGCTTGTGTGAACGTTCGGGTCATCATGTCAACAACTGCTACCATCGCTTTGACCGTTCGTTTCAATCGCCTACTCATGGTCGTGGCTTCTCCGGCTCCTCTGGGAATTTTTCAACACCACACGTCATGTATGCTGCCTCTGAAAGCTCCTCTGCTATGCCTCGTTCGGTTGTTGATCCCAACTGGTATCTTGACAGTGGTGCCAACTATCATGTCACACCGTACAGTGAGCAACTCGAGCACTACAATACAGTAGGTATGACTCATCCTCCTTTACTTACTTGTACTGGTCATCAAGCATCTATTCTAGGAGTTGGTTCTGCTACTCTTCATACATCATCTCATAATTCCTCTCTATTGTTAAAAGATGTTCTGGTTGTCCCTACAGCCACTAAGAATCTTGTGAGTGTCAATAAACTCACTAAAGATAATCCGGTTGATGTGTTCTTTACTGGTGATACTTGTGTTGTGAAGGACAAGAGGACAGGCAGGCCGTTGGTGCACAGGACGGCAACCCAAGGAATGTATCTGGTGGGTGATCAAGTTCAACCTCAAGCCAACACGTTGACAACAGCACATACCCGGGACTATAGAGAATTTTTGAAATGGCATTACAAGTTAGGCCATCCTAGTGATAGGATTTTAAAATCAATACTAAATAAGTGTAATGTTCCTATTCCCTCTATTCCGGATACAGTCTGTGAGGCATGTCAATATGGAAAGTCTAAACTATTAACTTTTACTAAGTCTCTTTCTCAAGCCTCTTCTCCTCTTGAACTTATACATACTGATCTTTGGGGTCCGTCCCCTGTTCAATTTGTCAATGGGTATCGATTTTATATTCACTTTGTTGACGATTTCTCACGTTATACTTGGCTTTTTTCCTTAAAGCATAAAAGCGAGGCTGTTACTGCATTCAATTTATTTCGAGCTCAAGTTGAGAATCAATTTTCAGCAAAGATAAAATTCATTCAATGTGATAATGGACTTGAATATAAGCCTATCAGCACCATTGCCCAGACGTTAGGAATTCAAATGCGGTACACTTGTCCATACACTTCGGCTCAAAATGGAAGAGCTGAAAGAAAACATCGGCACATTGTAGAAATGGGGTTAACTCTACTTGCTCAAGCACGCCTACCTTACACCTACTGGGTAGACGCCTTTCTCATGGCTGTATTCATCATTAATCGACTTCCTACCCCAGTGCTTGATATGTCTACACCCCTGTCCTTGCTCCGGGGAAAAGACCCTGACTATGCCATGTTACAGCCTTTTGGATGTGCTTGTTATCCGTGTCTCAAGCCCTACAATGAACATAAAATGCAATTTCACAGTCAAAAGTGCGTTTACTTAGGCCCTGCTCCACAACACAAAGGCTCGAAATGCTTAAGTCCTACAGGGCGGATATACATTTCCAGACATGTGGTTTTCGATAGCTTGGTGTTCCCGTGTCACACCGGGTTCCTTGACCGACGCTCTCTGCCGTCACAGCATGACTGCATTATTCCTCTTGTTCTTGATCCACACTCTGTTCGCGAGCATCCCTCTGTTTCTCTCCAAAAAACACAGAGTCTGAATGAGGGAGGCAACCCATCAATGACATGTGAGTTTTTAAGTGTGGCATGTGACACTGAGTCTCCGACTGAGTATCCGCCTATTGGGTCTCCGACTAGGTCCCCGCCTGGTCATCCGCCAACTGGGTATCCGCCTAGGTCTCCGGCTGGGTATCCGTCAACTGGGTCTCCGCCTAGGTCTCCGGCTGGGTCTCCGACTAGGTCTCCGGCTGGGTATCCGCCTACTGGATCTCCGACTAGATCTCCGCCTGAGTATCCGCCTAGGTCTCCGAGTGAGTATCCGCCTATTGGGTCTCCGACTAGGTCTCCGGCTGGGTCTCCGCCTGAGCCTCCGATTGAGTCTCCGCCTGACTCCCATACCAGTCAACCATCCGGCTCAACAACATCTATAAAGAATCCAGTTCATCTTAATGACCATCAGATGACCACACGGGCCAAAAGTGGAATTCACAAGCCCAAGCAACCTTACGTTGGGCTCCTACACCTCGATGAGCCGGATAGTGTGTCTACTTCCTCTGAGCCTACCTCCGTCGACGTAGCTCTCACCTTGCCTCATTGAAAAATGGCGATGAAGGATGAATACGATGCTCTCCTCCAAAATCGGACTTGGATTCTCGTTCCCCGTAACCACTCTCAGTCTCTGGTTGATTGCAAGTGGGTCTATAAGACCAAGTACAAACCCGATGGCTCAATACTAAAGCACAAAGCTCGTCTCGTCGCCAAAGGCTTTCAACAGTCGCCGGGGCTCGACTATGGAGAGACTTTCAGTCCTGTGGTCAAGCCAACTACCATCCGGGTAGTTCTCTCCATTGCAGTGACACATGGATGGGAAATTCGTCAACTTGATGTAAATAACGCATTCCTCAATGGTTATTTACAGGAGACCGTCTTCATGAAGCAACCAGAAGGGTTCGTTGATCCGTTGAAGCCTAACCATGTCTGTAAGCTCGTCAAAGCTCTGTATGGTTTGAAACAGGCTCCTCGAGCGTGGTTTGACAGGCTATGGTTGACTCTACTAAGTTGGGGTTTTGCGAATGCCAAGAGCGATGTCTCTCTCTTTTATCTGCGCACACCCAAGCTCACTGTGTACATTCTCATTTATGTCGACGATATTCTCATCACAGGGAATGATCCAGTCTATTTGAAAGCCTTTGTTGGAAAACTCAATGCTCTGTTTTCCCTCAAAGACCTTGGTCCGGCTTACTACTTCCTCGGAATAGAAATTTTTCGTGATTCCTCAGGTATCCACCTTAGTCAAGCTAAGTACACACTGGATCTGCTCAAAAAGTTTCGTATGGTTGATTGTGCTCCGGTCACAACCCCCATGGTTACCGGTTGGAAATTCACGAAGGAAGGAGGAGTACCCATGAAGGATCCTACTCTGTTCCGCCAAGCGATTGGCTCACTACAATATCTCACCAATACGCGACCCGACATTGCTTACTCCGTGAATAAGCTGAGTCAATTTCTCTCGGCGCCAACCAATGAGCATTATCAGGGAGTTAAACGTATCTTTCGATACCTCAAAGGTTCTCTCGATTATGGGCTGATGATCAAACGTTTAAATCTCCTCAGTTTACAGCTTTCACTGACGCGGATTGGGCAACTGATTTGGATGACCGGAAGTCTATGGCCGGTCTGTGTGTGTACCTTGGCAACACATTGGTCTCTTGGGGATCGCGGAAGCAGCGTGTAGTGTCTCGATCGAGCACAGAGTCAGAATACAGGGCTTTGGCGGATGGTGCTGCAGAAATCAAGTGGCTACTGTCTCTGTTGTCTGAGCTTGGTTTGGTGGCACAACAACCATCTATGATTTGGTGCGACAATCTAAGCGCTCGGGCGCTGGCGGCTAATCCAGTACAACATGCTCGTAGTAAACACATAGAAATCGATGTACATTTCATCAGAGATATGATTCTTTCAGGAGATCTTACTGTCAGTTATGTTCCTTCAAGTTATCAAGTAGCTGATTGTTTTACGAAGGCCTTAACTCATCCTCTGTTTCAACAACATCGCAGCAAACTCGGGCTTGCTCCAGCACCCTCTCGTTTGAGGGGGAATGTCAGAACATAATTAATATAGTTAATGATGTAATTAGTTAGCCGGTAGAGGTGCACATGGTCTAAGACACGTGTCTACCTCAGCCGATTTTGTGTTGTACCTGTAATTAATTCCAGCTGTATAGATTCTTCTCATATGCGTAATATAAAGCAGCCAGAGGTACCACAATTTGGGGATTCTGAGCTTTTCATTCATTCCTAATATTTACCCTAATTTCTATCTAATTAGATTTGAAATAGTTCATGAAAAAGTAACAGTTATTCGCATTTATTATCGTAATTTTTCGCGTATACTTCTGAGCGAATCTGAACCCAACTTACCCTAACAATTATTGACACGCCATTTTTAGCTTATATTGTTAGGCATTGAAAAAACTCAAGTAAGTTAGCAAGTTGCATGTTCTTTACTATTTAGGCAGCGAATCGTTTTTCTTTGTTAGAACTGAAATTTAGACCCCAAAAAGCATACATCCGTCGATCGTCTGCATTAAAAGCCACCCAGTTTGGCTTTGGCAGGTTAAAGCCACAAAAGCAAGTGTTGCAGACACAGAAAAGAAAAAAAAAACCAAAGTGAGATAGAAAGAAAGAGAGAAAAGCAAAAGAATTTCAAACCAATGGCCCACCAAAAAAACCCTCTCTCCAACGAAACCCAAACCGAAAACCCTCCTCATCCCGAACCTTCCATCTCCCCCAAGCGCCACATCTCCGCCACCGAACTCCCTCCAATCGACACAACCCTAGCATCAAACGCCTTATCTCCCCAACTCGACCCCCAAAGCGTTTCGTCTCCTCCACTACTCATCAATGGTCCAACACTAAACCTCACCCCCCTTCATACATCCCTCCCCTCACAACCCTCTCTCAGCTCACAAAATCCAATCGATCAAATCCCACCTCTCGACTGCCCCCAAATCCCAGAAAAAAACGACATCCCCCATACTCTACCACATAACCAAGAACAAACCCCAGAAATCAAGAACTACAAAGAAGCTCTCTGTAAAGACCTCATTCTCAAGTTTGGTCCTGATCCTTCCTCTATAATCCTTAAGCAAAATAACACTTCTTCGCCAACAAACCTTCCAGAATCACCAATAAGCCCCAACGACACAACTCAAATTTCACTCTCGGACAGCACTCTCTCCATTTCTCTTCCATCGAACATCTGCAAAACCCTATCCAAAGAATGGGAACATGCTTTAATCTTCGTCATCCCAACACAGCTTACATTCACGGATTCCCTGGAGAAAAAACTACGAAAGCTTTGGAATCTGGGAAATGCTGCAAAAATCAACCATCTGGGACTAAATCACTTCCTTCTGGCGAACATTGACCCAGGTGAACGGTTCCTTATTCTCTCTTCTCCCCCTTGGTTTCTAGATAATTATCCTTTGCTGGTTAGATCTTGGTTGGCAAATTTCTCTCCTATCTGTTCATCTCGTTTTACTTCTATCTGGGTCTCCCTACCCCATCTTCCCGTAGAATATTTTCGTCCCGATGTCCTAACCCTAATAGGTAATACTTTAGGTAAAACGATAGCTTTAGATAGGAACAACCTGAACAAGACCTTCTTATCTACTTGTCGTATCTGCATTGAACTGGATATCTCTAAAACCCCTCCATCTTCCATTATCTTCAATGGCATTCATATTCCCCTGTTTTATGAAAAACTCAGTTTCTTCAACAAGCACCTTTACAGAACCACAATACCGTTACTCCCTACTCCCTTTCAAAAATCCTCCCCTCTCTTCCCCCCAAAAAATTTTTTGAAATCCCATGTTTCATCTCAAACCCGTGACTCCTCTGTCCACCATCAAAAAAAGTTTAAAAAACTGCCTAAAAACCATACCTCTAATCAAGAAACCACATACCCCAATCTTTCCCCTCTCTCCTGTCCATCCAACGTCCTTTTAGAAAAAACAAAAACCGTACTCCCCCAGGATCAGAATATCATCGTAAGAAAAGCTGCTAGCAAAAAAGCTACTCCTGTCCACCTCATACCTAGGAAGCAGAAAGCAAAAAGCATTTCTTTCCCAAACCAGCTTATCTCGGATAACCTTTCCTCTGTACCCCCCAAAACCTTAACCCCTTCGCTTAATAGACACCAATATATCTCTCACCATCCTTCTTCTTCATCGAATCCGCCACCCTCTCCCTCGAGCCTCACATCACCAGCTACCACTCATTCCCCCATGCATTCTACGTACCCTAACCTTTCCCTTCCTGAGCAAAACTCCCCTGGTCAACCCCCTCAACCTTCCCTAGAAATTGTCCTACCCTTTAATTCAAGTATTGAGTCTCCCCTAACCATCCCCATGCACTGTAACCCCCAGGACCTTCACGATATTCTTACTGCCCCTCTCTCTATAAACCCCCCCCCCCCCAAACTACAAACAACAACTCATCCAACCCTCCTCTCCCTTCCAACTCTTCTAACAAACAAAATGCCAAACTCTCCAAGAAACTTTTCCTACCCAAACAACAACTCACCAACCTCACCTCTCCCACAGATACCACCCCAAATGCCAACACCCCAGATGCCTGCAACACAACCACCAACATCTCCAGTTTTTCCCTTTTCCCTGCCTCCAAACATGACACAACCACCCCTTTCCCCACTTTCACAAAATGCACAAAACCCAGTCTCACTCCTGGTAATACCGATTCGCTGGCCTCAAAACATACACATGACAACAGACAACAACCCACCCCCCCAAGACCCAAGAGAAGATATCTTAAACACCATTTTCGAATCCTTTCTACAACAAAACTCTCCAAACTCAGGAACGACCCTTATTTGGATCAATCTCCTGAGAGGTCTTCTCAACAACTCCTCCTGGGTACACTGCTGGGCAAGTCTCCTAGGGCTAGCCTTCATAAGAAACATGAGAAACAACCACACACGCGTAATAGCAACCCAGCTTCGCCTCAACCACACCTTCGTTCTCCCAGCCCCCAGACTCAACAATCTCCACCAATACAACTGGTTCCCAGTGTCCCCACCACCACCAAATCCACTTATCACAGATCTTCACGCATCACCACTCACTCACAATCTTACCTTTCCTCTCTCAGGCTTAGACACCACAATGCTAGGAAGCCAAAATCACTCAATCTTCCTGACAGGTCCTCCTCACTTGGTGGAAATTTATATAGACATCGACTGCTCCTTAAACTTAGATACAGGCACAGTCGACTACGACCTTCACCTAAACCCCTCCTTCGCCCTCGACCCCACAAACCCCTCCCTTGAACTTGAATACACCTCACCCCCTTACTCCCCCACCTTTCACCCTACCTTTGATCCCATGAACATTCTAGCTTGGAACATTAGGGGAGCAGCGAGTGCTGACTTCCGTAGAAACTTCAACGATCTTCAAAGAAAATATTCTCCTGATATCGTCATCCTTACTGAGACTAGGCTTAGTGGCCCTAGAGCACAAAACATTCTCTCAACCCTTGGCTTCGAAAACTACATCGAAGTGGATGCTATGGGCTTCTCGGGGGGCATATGGGTTCTTTGGCACCCTCATATCGTCTCCATTGAACCTCTGGCATTTTCCTTCCAGGAAATCCACTGCAAAGTTAAGGTAAATAATCTTTTCTTCATCTTATCTGCCATTTATGCTAGTCCTAAATACGAAGTTAGGAGAAATCTTTGGAATAGCCTCACCTCTGCTTTCTCTTCCCTAAACCTTCCCTGGCTCATTATGGGAGATTTTAATGACATAGCTTCCACTAAAGAAAAATTCGGAGGTAAACCCCCTAATATTAATAAAATCTTATTCTTTAATAACTTCCTTAATAACTGTAATCTCATTGATCTAGGCTTCTCTGGTCCTCTTTTCACCTGGACTAATAATAGAGAATACGGCAAAACCATTAGAACCAGAATTGATCGCTGCCATGCTAACCCCCCTTGGCTTCATCTCTTCCCTAACTCTAATGTAACACACCTCCCCCGTACATACTCTGACCACTGTCCCATTCTTCTTAACATTTTTAAAAAACCTGAGAACAATCACTCTTTTTTTCGCCTTGAATCTTTCTGGCTTAACCATCCCACCTTCCCCGACCTCATTAAAACCCACTGGAATGATAATCACCTCGACATCAACGACAATATTACCACTATCCAACAAAAAATTAAAACTTGGAGTAACACTCACTTTAATAATATCTTCCACGAAAAAAAGACTCTCTACTCTAGGATCAATGGCCTTCAAAAGATTCTCTGCACTAACCCCACACCTCAACACCTCATTCTTGAAAGAAACCTTCAAACTAAGCTTAATGAGACCCTCAAGCATGAAGAAGAGCTCTGGCACATGAAATCTCGTATAAATCATATAACTCTAGGTGACAAAAACACAAAATTTTTCCACCAAAACTCTATTATCAGGAAAAAGAAAAATACCTTCCTCTGTCTTACAAAAGATGACGGCTCTTTCACCTGGGACCAAAATGAAATCATTACTAACATCCACACCTATTTTAAAAACATCTATACATACTCTTCTCTCCCTTCCCACCAAACTCCCTCTCTCCCTAATGTTCCTAAGATTACTGACAACCAAAAATCTCTCCTCATCTACCCTCCCTCTGCCCTCGAAATCAAAATAGCATGTTTTGACCTTCACCCTCTCAAAGCTCCTGGTGAAGATGGTCTTCACGCCATCTTCTACCAAAAAAACTGGAACCTTTTAGGAAATTATATTACCACTCTTATAACTAATATCCTCACAACCTGGACCATTCCCCCTTCCTGGGGAAATACCACTCTCTGCCTCATCCCAAAAATTAAAAATGCCTCAAAACCCTCTCATCTTAGACCAATCGGCCTTTGTCTAACTCATTACAAAATCCTTGCAAAACTTCTCTCTAATCGTATAAAACCCTTGCTTCCAAACATCATCTCTCCTTTCCAAGGTGCTTTCCAAAAAGGGAAACACATTAATGATCTCTTCATAACTGCTCACGAAATCATGCACTCCATGCATCACTCTAAAACCAAATCGGGGTGGATGATTCTTAAACTCGACATCACCAAAGCTTTTGACACCATCTCTTGGTCCTTTATCCTCAATATGCTAAATCTTTTTAACTTCCCACAACAATGGATCACTCTCTTTGACTCCATTTTCCACTCCTTCAACTATACTCCTATCATTAACGGGCAAAAACTTCCTTCTTTTCAACCCCAAAGAGGCATAAGACAAGGTGACCCTATCTCTCCTTACCTCTTCATCCTTGCCATGGAATATCTCAATCACATCATTCATCTTGAAGTGACAAACAAAAACTGGCATCCCTTCTCTTTTAGCAACAACCACAACAAAATTCATTTTTCCCACTTATTTTTTGCCGATGACATCCTCCTCTTTGCCAAAGCCACAAAAAAAAATGCTATCTCCATCAATAACTGCCTCAAAAATTTCTCTTACCTCTCTAAAATGTCCATCAACCATGAGAAATCAAAACTTTGGTTCTCCAACACCGTTCCCACATCAATCAAAAACCTTATTATCTCTACCCTTGAGATCTCTCCTTCCTCCTCCTTAGGAAACTACCTTGGCCTCCCCCTAAAACCTCATTACAAAAAATCGGACTTCTCCTTTATCTTAAATAACCTCAACTCTAAACTTCAAGGCTGGAAACGTAATACCCTCTCTATGGCAGGGAGAATCCAACTTATCAACTCTACCCTCTCCTCCATTTCCTCACACTCTATGCAATCCTTTTCCCTCCCCATCTCCATACAAAAAAAAATTGACTCTATCAGCAGAAACTTTCTTTGGGGTCACGACGATAATACCAAAAAGCTTCACCACATCAACTGGGATAACATCACTAAGCCTAAAAAATTCGGCGGGCTTGGCATTAGAAAATCTAACCTTATCAATGCCTCCTTCATGGCCAAACTTAAATGGAACCTTCTTACAAACAGTAACAACCTCCATATCAAAGTTCTTTCCTACAAATATGGTCAAAATCTTACAAAAAACTTACACTGCAAATCTTTTATCAGAAGAAGCATTGATAAGGACAAAAACATCATACACCATAACTCCATTTGGATTCTTGGTAATGGACAAACCATCAATTTCTGGAATGATCGCTGGCTTCCCTGTGGCCCTCTTATGAATTTACTACACGGCCCTCTCCCCCTCCATGATATCTCTAACTCCTATAACTCTTACACAAACCAACATGGATTCTTAGACTTCTCAAAAATCCCATACGACTTTCCCCCTTCGATTAAAAATCATATTATAGGCACTCCCAAGGACTTGACCAACACTATTCCAGACTTTCTCTCCTGGTCACTTACGGGAAATGGCAAATTCACAACTTCTTCTGCATATCTTAGTTTTTTCATAGATCACCATATTTCTGACCACAACTGGATCTGGAAAATCTGTCTTCCTCCCCGCTTCCCTCTTTTCCTTTGGAGACTTCTGAATAATGCTTTGCCTACAAAATATAACCTTTTTATTAAAAACTGTTCTCCCAACCCCCTCTGTCCTCTCTGTCAGAATGCCAACGAAGATCTTGACCACCTCTATAAATCTTGTCCAAAGATCTCCCCTATCTGGAATCTACTTTCGCCTCATGACCATAATAGACATTTATCTTTCCCTGACTGGTTGAAGTTTCACTGCAACCACAAAAAGAAATTTAAGCACAACATCCCCTGGCATTTTTTCTTCACTGTCTTAATTAGAAACATCTGGTTAGCTAGAAATAAACTCATCTTCCATAATAAAACCATCCACCCTCAGACCATTATCCAACATAGCATCGCTGAATCCCTTGAGATACACTTCATGTCAGACTATACTCCCCCCAACCAAACCTCTGTTACCTCTTATATTAATTGGTCACACCCTGTTTACCCCTTCTTTAAACTAAACTGCGACGGATCGGCAAAGGATGATCTTCTAGGGGCTGGGGGAATTATCAGAGATTCTAATGGAACATGGATCTCTGGTTTCTCTGCCTTCCTAGGAGCTGGAAATATTTTAAAAGCGGAACTCTGGAGTGTCCTCCACGGTTTAAAATTAGCCCTCGATCTGAACATTACTCACATTGTCATCGAAACTGACTCTAAGCTCACGGTCCAACTTCTTACTAACTCTGAACTGTCATCTCATCACAATCTTTATGCTCTGGTTCATAATTGCAGATGCTGCCTGCAACAGTTTGAAGTATCTGAAATCAGTCACACCTTCAGGGAAGCAAACCAACCCGCGGACCTTCTGGCCAACTGGGGAAGACAATCCACCTGCCCCCTGACTATCTTCAATTCTATGCCGAGTTTTATTTCTATGTCTTGTTTTTATGATTCTATGAACTTTCCCTTTCCTAGAATGTGTAATAGACCTAGTAACTCCCCCTCCCCTTCTAGTCCTCTAGCTTCTCTGGTGTAACTTGATCAAGTTACACAACCTATGTTACTGCTTTTTATCTATTGAATTTCGTTTCTTATCAAAAAAAAGACACAGAAAACAGAATCCATAGGCTAAAAATCTTACTCAATGCTCATATGAATACCAAACTACTATGTGGTAAAATTAAATCAACTGCAGCATTTCGAATCAACCCATAATTATTAATATCCAATTAACCATGCATGCAAGAAACAGTAGCATATTTTTTTTGCCTCTACATTAACTAGAAATATATATATATTACGTGGTGTGAATAATATAATGATGAAAATAAAATTGGATTAAAATAAATATTGATATACACCCTTCCGAAGCCGACGGCGAGGACACCCCCCTCGGACCTTTTGGAGGGACTAGTGATATACACTCCTCGGATACACTCCTCGGATACACTCCTCGGAAAGCAGTGCCAATCACTCATCAAGAGCCAGCATAAAGGCGTAATTGCTACCCGGCGAGGAAGCAACTCAAGTAAGTCCCCTCCCACTCGAGCATTTAATGCCAAGATATTGGCATTAAATGCGAAGATCCTTGAAAGCACGTGACCGGACAAGGCCACACCAGCTACTATGTACGGCAGGACAAAAGGCACACGCAAAAGGACTAAAACGCCCCCTGCGCGCAGAAGAAACGATGAAAAGCACTCTTGGCTATCACTGACTCCCAAAAAGGAAGGTTGGACATCCCACTGCAGCCCAGCAGTGATAGCTGTCACATCAGAGCAGTAAGGTACATCAACCTTTTCCCTATGCATCCCCGAAAATACCCCTAACGTCCGTGAGAGACCTCGTACGAACATGGGACAAAAGGGAAGGAGGATAAATAGGAAAAAGGGGGCACATTCTCAGGTAACAACTCTCATTCGACAAAAATACAACTCTCCGTTATTCTCCGATCTTTCTTCTAACTTAAGCATCGGAGGAGAATCGCAGGGAAGCCCCTGTGCATTATTACTTGCAGGATCCGACGACCTTGGACACCCGGAGACTGCCCTTCAACTATGAACTCAAGGTTAGATTTACACTAATCCAGCTTTGTAGTTTTCAAGTATTATAATAAGAAGAAATGATTGATTATAATATTGTTTGATTAATGATGGAAATTAAGAAAGAAGAATGAATTTTGATACAATGATATATATTACGAGCGCGATAAGTAATTATGGAGATTATATTTGGAGATAAGAAAGAAAATATATATTTTGGTGGGAACTCTACAAGAATCTGCAAAGCGTAGTAGTGTGTGTGGAGGAAAGTAAGAGGAAAGGGATGAGCACATGCCTTTTTTTTTTTTTTTTTNTTTTTTTTTTTTTTTTTCTGCGTTGAAAAATCAAAAATGGAAAAAGTTGAAAGATTATAGAGTTTAGAGTGAGGAGTGGAGAGCAGCGCCTGCCTCAACCTTTGTTGGTTAGCTTGGGCTTTAATTTCTAACTTGCCACATTGCTGCTTGCATGCGTGCAAATTTGGATTCCTTCTCTTATCTCCTTTTCCTTCTATATATACTACATATACATCTTCACTTCCATTTCCATATATTCTACATTCTCTCTCAACGTACTAAATTCATTCTCCGATCCTTCTCAATATATAATTAATTATCAAAATGTGTTCACATGATGATGATGATCACCAAGAACAAGAAACAAGGGTAGTGGTTGAACAAAATCACACTCCACCACCACCAGTACTAATCACTCATCATCAATATTTGCAACGCAAGGATTCTTTCGACCTCGAATCCGCTTCTTTTTCCCATTCTCATTCCCATTCCTCTAACAAGGTCTCATCTGCGCTCCTATTCTTCTATATATATTTTCATTCATTCATTATACGTACCTAGCTGCAATTAAATTCGATCAATCAGCAATATAATCCCTTAATTAGTATATTAATTATATAGCAGGGGCGGGCGTTGTGGATAATCGTGCAGCTTGCGTTTCAGAGTATGGGAATTGTGTACGGAGATATCGGAACGTCCCCCTTGTACGTCTTCTCCAGCACTTTCACCGACGGCATCAAACACCATGATGACATTTTGGGTGTTCTTTCTCTCATCTTTTTCACTCTCACTCTCATCCCTCTTCTCAAGTACGTCTTCCTCGTTCTTCATGCCAACGACAACGGAGACGGTATATCATTATTATTATTATTCCATATTAATTCATATATATACATACATACTCTATTATTATTACATACTCTAACCTCCGTCTTATTTCTATGAAAACCAAATAAACTTCAAGGTTGAAGCAACCAAGTGTTTATTAAGTTTCTCATAAATAATGTTCCAACTTACTAGTCAATAATTTCTTACACTTTTTTCGGCCACTGATTTATTAGATTTTAATACATAAGAGAGGAAAAATTGGATTTCTCTAGCTCCTGTCATATCTTCTATTCTCCGGAGTGCATGCCAAGATTCTTTGATTTATTATATCATTTCTTCACACTTTCCTTTTTTAAGTCAATCTATCACTTACGTCCACCATATCACTTTTACTTTTTTTGTTAGTTTGGTAAAACCATAATTTTTATTCTTAAATTTTATATCAATTTTTAATTTCATCTTTATATTTTTTTGCTGCTAATTTTTGTTTTAATATTTTATAATTTAGTCAATTTTACTTTTCTGATTAATTTCTTTCAACAAATTGACGATAGACTTTATTGTGCTTTTATTCTGAGTTAGTATTTGATTTTTTTATCATTTTAAATTATATTTTATTAGCCACCTAGAATCTGTAGTTAATATTTGATTAAAGTAAAAGTAAAATAATAAATTTGACTAACATATGAAATATTAAAAACGAAATTGACAGTAAAAAAATATTGAAAACGAAATTAAAAATTGATGTAAAGAGATTAAAAAAATATTTTTCTTTAGATATTTAAAGCATATGGCGCTTTGATTTTAATCTAATTATATGCTAATAGTCTGTGACTTTGGAGATCAATTATTAAAATAATATACAGTACTTGGTCGATAACATATATATATGTATATATATTTGAAGAAATTTAAAAGTGTAATGAGCATATACTGATTAGTGATTACTTTTTAGGTGGGACGTTCGCACTGTACTCTCTGATATGTCGCTATGCTAAAGTGGGATTAATTCCAAACCAGCAAGTAGAAGATGCACAAGTATCAAATTATAAGTTAGAATCAACAAGCAGTGGAATGAAGAGAGCTTCATGGCTCAAATCTAAGCTAGAGAACTCTCACTTTGTCAAGCTCTTCCTTTTGTTCGCCACCATGCTTGGTACTTCCATGGTCATTGGTGATGGTGTCCTCACTCCTTGCATCTCTGTTTTATCTGCTGTGGGAGGCATCAAGCAAGCTACTTCTGCAATGACAGAGGATAGAGTTGTTTGGATTTCTGTAGCAATTTTAGTGGCACTTTTCATGGTTCAGAGATTTGGAACTGATAAAGTCGGCTATTGTTTTGCTCCTATCATCTGTCTATGGTTTGTTCTCATTGGAGGCATTGGTGTTTTCAATTTCATCAAGTATGACCCCTCTGTCCTCAAAGCAATCAACCCAATATACATTATAGATTACTTCACCAGAAACAAGAAGGATGCTTGGATTTCTCTTGGTGGAGTTGTGCTCGCCATAACAGGTTAATTTGTGTTTGCTTTCATTTCTATGTATATATGTTCATATATGACACACCACTGTGTAGGAAGGCCTAACTCACCCCAAAAGAGCTCTCAAGAGGGGAGATTTGCCTCATTATATTTATAGAGTTATAAGGCCCATTAACTAAGCAATGTGAGACTTTAACACGCTTCCCTAACGCCTGACATAGGAGCGTGAAGCCAACGGGTTATTCCCAAGGCAGTCCACAGTAAGTTTCATTCATCCCACATGCCCAAACCAGACTCTGATACCATGTAGAAAAGTCTAACTCACACCAAAAGAGCTCTAAAAAAAGAGAGAGTTGCCTTATTATAAAGCCCTTTAACCAAGTAATGTGGGACTTCAATAGATTGTTTCTTATAACTTATACGCCAATTGTGATTGAAATTTGCAGGAACTGAAGCTATGTTTGCTGATGTTGGACATTTCACAGTTCGTTCCATACAGATAAGTATGTGCTCTTTGACATATCCTGCTCTCATATTAGCCTACACTGGACAAGCCTCCTTCCTTCGCAAAAACAGCACTCTTGTTTCGGACACCTTTTTCAAATCCATACCAGGTATCTCAATTTGGGATGATATATGTACGTCCACTTTTTCAACTCCTGTAAGTTATTAAACACATCGACTGATCGACTTGTTTAAATGGTTTCTTGCAGGTCCCCTGTATTGGCCAATGTTTGTGATTGCTGTTCTAGCAGCAATAATAGCTTCTCAAGCCATGATCTCTGGGACTTTCTCAATAATTCAACAATCTCTCTCACTCGGGTGTTTCCCTCGTGTGAAAATTGTACATACATCGGCCAAGTATGAAGGACAAGTTTACATCCCGGAAATTAATTTCATCCTTATGGTGGCTTGTGTTGCTGTCACTGCTGGCTTCAAAACCACTACAAAAATTGGCAATGCCTATGGTAATTAATTAATACAACATATTAGCCATAACAATCATTACGCTCTACTAGCTAGAGTTGATTCTAATGGAAAAGTTTGATGCATGCAGGGATAGCTGTGGTGTTTGTAATGACACTCACATCTGCTTTTCTCGTACTAATCATGATCATGATATGGAAGACCCACATACTTGTGATTATCAGCTATATCCTTATCATCGGCTCCGTGGAGCTTGTGTATTTAAGCTCAGTGTTGTACAAATTTGATCAAGGAGGGTATCTTCCTCTGGCTTTTGCTGCGATTCTATTGAGCATAATGTACATTTGGAATAACGTGTACCGAAAGAAGTACTATTATGAGTTGGATCACAAGATGTGTCTGGAGAAACTTCGGGAGATAGCAGGAAACTCAAAGCTTTGTCGAATGCCCGGTTTAGCCATGTTCTATTCTGAGCTTGTTCAAGGACTCCCTCCTATTTTCAAACATTACACAGAAAATGTACCTGCACTGCACTCAGTTCTTGTGTTTGTGTCCATTAAGTCATTACCTATAAGCAAAGTTGCCACGGAAGAGAGGTTTCTGTTTCGCAGAGTGGAACCTAAAGAGCTCAATGTGTTTCGTTGTGTTGCAAGGTATGGATACAATGATGTGCGAAACGAACAAGAACCTTTTGAGAAAGTGTTGGTGGAAAGGTTGAAGGAGTTTATTGTGAAGGAATTTTGGATGACCCAAAATATGCTTCCAAGTGAAGAAGGAGGAGGAGAATCAGAAGTTGGTGTTGATGCAGTTAGGGAGGAACAGAAAGAGGGTATTTGTATTGAAAGAGAGATTAGCAGAATTGAAGAGGCGTCTCGAGCAGGTGTGGTTCACTTGATTGGAGAGAATGAAGTGATTGCTAGCAAAGGAGCTAGTATATGGGATAGGATTTTGATAGATTATGCTTATAATTTCCTCAAGAGAAATGTAAGGCAGAGTGGCAAGGTATTTGATATTCCTCACAAGCGTATGGTCAAAGTGGGCATGAAATATGAGCTATAAAAAAATAACAGAGATATTATATATAGACCACTCTCTTATTGCTTATTTCAATCATGACAGTGGCACAAGAAGCTTCTGTTCTGTATATTAGTATATTATATCAAATCATATTGAAATACCAGCAAATTGTACAAGTTCAGATATTTTGTGAATGCTAGTTTCAATTTTGTCAAGGGGTCCTGCAATTGAAGGCCCAATGTGCTGTTGGTTATGGACCAAAGAAAGAAACAAATATGTCATACTTTCTCCCTTCAAGGCCCATAAAAGTAAAAGACTTGGGTAGTTGAAGCCTTGAAGGACAAAAAAAAAAGGACAAAATTTATAACTATCTGAATTTAATAATATAATAAACCAAAAAAAAAAATCAGGTCTAACATTGATTGATGCTTCAACTACTTAGATCAGAGTCAAGGGATCATTTGAGCAATTGGAATCTCATAGAATGAATAGTGAAGCATTTGCAAGAACAAATGTTTGGTGGGAAATAATTAGTACTTTTTCTTTTCCACAGAAAAATAATTAGTTTGGATACACATTACCTAGGAAAATCCTTTTCAGAGGCAAAGTAAAAGCAGATCATTATTATTTAAAGTACTTCCTTTTGTTTTTTTGGATAGAAACAGTGATTTATACGTAAATGGTTGTCAAGTGTTTTAGCTGCTCTCTTCAAAGCATTATTAAGTGACTTTTAGGCTCTTTATTTTTCTCAGACAATGAATTAGGTTAACTGTGTCTGCGTGAAATTGATGTGGACACTACTTATTCATAATATTAAAAGAAAACTCTCGTTACCCATCAATATTGTCATCTTTTATTGAACTCTCACCCTACGTTTATTCCTCGAGATAATATATAAAATGTTAAATACTGAAAATTATAGTGACGCAAACTTTGAATGGAAAAAAGTAGTGGATACAAGAGGCCAGAAAAGTAAAAGTTGGAAAGAGCAAATAAAGCCACGAATTTTAATTAAGTTATTTAGGATGGTTTCATAATTTGTCACAAAAAATTGAAGGTTAAAGTTATTTTTCTATTTCTTTTTGCTAAATCAAAATTAAAATAAGTAAATTTATGGAATAAAAAGACAGCATTTAATAACATATTTAATTTCTTTCTTTATATTTTTAG
>QANZ01006803.1:5069-16379 GCA_003254925.1 Chamaecrista fasciculata
AATTCCTCATGACTCATTCCAACCAATAGGATTTGAGCAATGAAGATTTGATCTCAAGATTTGATTTTGAGTCTCAAATTTAATTTGCCACCTATTGATTTTTGAATTATAATATTAAGTTTAATATTATCAATCAAAAGATATATTGAGATATTTTAAGATATCCAATATCTTAGAGATTTACTAATTGGATTAGGATTCCCTAAGATTAGGAATGAGAAGACTATAAATAGGGCTCTAGGCGCCTAGCACAAACACAAGTCACAACACACATCAATTCTTGGTTAGACTAAGAATTTCGCCTAGTGCACCCATTGAGTCGATTTTCTTGAAAAAGAAAATTAGATCTGCACCTGATAATATTAGTACTCCCCAATCAATCTTGAGGATCAAGAACAGTTCTTGATTATTCAAGAATCATAGATAGAGTTCCCGTATTCACTTGGGAAGAAGTGAAGGAGGCTAGCACCTAGGCATCTGTCAAACTGCTCGTGTGGATCACCGGTAGAGGAAGGACACTCGGATTGGACTTCTCAAATTCGCGAACACGATAAGTCACCGATTGAAATTAGGTAAACATCTTTACTTTCCTGGTATAAACATAATTAGTGGATCCTGGAAGGAATCACAGAGTTAGCATATTATCAAGTTTTTTTTATTTTTCTTTTCCGCTGCGCTCCCTCTGTGATTTCCCAACAGTGGTATCAGAGCCAGGCTAATTGTATGTTTATACTAGTTTTGTGATATACATGAGATGTATGTTGGGTGTTTATAGTTTTTAATCGTATGCTTAAAGTTTTTGTGAAACTCCACCACATGTTTTTCGAACCTAATCTAGAAGATTGGTGCAAATTTATGTATTTGATACATAGGAAATCAATTGGATTGATTTAATGAATTTTCTTGAAATTTTGGTTTTTGGTCGAACCCTTATATATATTTTAGTTAAAATTGTTTTAATTATAATATTATAGGGAAGTCGAAAATTTTTAAATTTAGAATTTATTAATTTTAGACCAATAATTTGAATTCTTGAATTTGATTCCTGAATTTTAATTATTGGTACAGTACCTAATTTCAAGAGGCATGTTAAATTGCACAAACTCTAATTGAACCACAATTAAATTGTTTTGTTGTGTTTTTGGTATGATATCCGTGTATGTTTTAAATATATGAATTGTTCATGTATGGGTATGGTGTTGGATATGGCTCTAGGTATTTTTGGTAAATACGGCCTGCGTGTCGTCTCCCTGAATTTCTGGATGTAATTTTCTTTTTCTTTTTAGAAAAGTTCTCTCATTGGCTTGAGGGAATTTAGGGTAGATGGGCCATATCTAAACACGGTTATATTTATGCATTTAGTATTTTGTATATGATGCAATCTGCGCTAGATGTATGTTTTAGGGGTGCGCTTTTAACATGCAAACGCTTTTATTCTCACGCACAATTACGTATACGATACGAGCGTAGGATTTTGTATGAGATACAAAATTCGTGAATGTGTTTTAAAATGTATATGATACATGTGGAAAAACACATGGCACAACTCGTTTAATTTTAAAATTGGATTTAAAATTGAACCAAAACGGAACAATTTAAAATTGAACCCTTTTAAAATCTTAAGTTTTAATGCCATCAATAAAACAACCCTGTTATTTTCTTGATCATCGTGGGGGCGGTGACAGCCTCCGCTGCACGTACCCACTTTTATCTTGAGAAGACACGGGTGAATGGATTTTCAACGCAATGCCTCATTGAAGTCTTGGTTTGTTGAATGCGGTGATCGCCTCCGCGACACGTGTTCAATGGGCCTTGATCAAATTTGGTTGGGCTTTTGTCTCATTGTTTTGAATTTGCCTATTCACAAGTTTTATTGTGCGACTTAATAAGGTTATCAAAACCGTTTTGGACCTTAAGGCATTAGATGGGATAAACATGCCATAATAAGTATCATATGATGATACAGTTCCATAAAGATCTAAGAGTCACATAAGATGTGATTGGTAAAGAGTTACCTACCTAAATAACCAAAGGGTGCATGATCGCCTCCGCGACGGTAAACTTTGGTAAAATATGGGTCTTAGCCACTAATAATAATTTTCTGGGTTTTATAAAATGGTGGAAATATTTTGCTAATTAAACTTTCATATCTTAAAATTGTAGAAACAAATGGCAACCAATGGTTCAACATTATCACTGCGATCTATCCTTGAGAAGGATAAATTGTCTGGGACAAATTTTCTTGACTGGTTTCGAAACTTGAGAATTGTTCTCACCCAGGAAAGAAAATTGTATGTCCTAGAAACACCCTGCCCTGCTGAGCCTGCAGCCAGCGCTCCAAGAGCTGATAGAACTGCTTATGAGCTTGGGGGATTGAGCTTGGGGGAGGTTGTTATTCACAACGATAAAGAGTAGAGGGTGGTCAATTGTTGATACAATGGAGGCGAATCTTGTTGCAAGCTTCAAGCATACAACGTTTCCTATCATCCAAGATCGGTTTCAAGTTGTTCCAAGCCACTCAGGCCCATGGTTTGTCCAATAATCAAGTAATTAAATGGTATCTTTAGGTTATGTTGAGGGAAGATGCCTGTTGCTTCGCTTTCTCTCCCCTTCTTCTCATCTCCACATCGTCTACCCTATATGCATGTCCAATCAAAGGGAGTTCAAGCTTGTGGAAGCACAATCTCCATCGTTGAGAGCCTATACATCCTCCATAGAAGTGGATTGAGCTTGGGAGAGGTTGTTATTCACAACGATAGAGAGTAGAGGGTAGTCAATTGTTGATACAATGGAGGCGAATCTTGTTGCAAGCTTCAACCATACAACGTTTCCTTTCATCCAAGGTCCGTTTCAAGTTGTTCCAAGCCGCTCACGCCATGATTTGTTTAATAATCAAGCAATTAAATGGTATCTTAGGTTATGTTGAGGAAAAGATGCTCGTTGCTTCCCTTTCTCTCCCCTTCTTCTCATCGCCACATCATCTACCCTATATGCATGGTCAATCAAAGGGTGGTCGATCTTGTGGAAGCACAATCTCAATCGTTGAGAGCCTTTACATCCTCCCTAGAAGTGGATTGAGCTTGGGGGAGGATTTTATTGACAACGATAGAGAGTAGAGGGTGGTCAGTTGTTGATACAATGGAGGCGAATCTTGTTGCAAGCCTTAAGCATACAATGTTTCCTATCATCCAAGATCCATTTCAAGTTGTTCCAAGCCGCTCACGCCATGATTTGTTTAATAATCAAGCAATTAAATGGTATCTTAGGTTATGTTGAGGGGAAGATGCTCGTTGCTTCCCTTTCTCTCCCCTTCTTCTCATCGCCACAACATCTACCCTATATGCATGGTCAATCAAAGGGTGGTCGATCTTGTGGAAGCACAATCTCAATCGTTGAGAGCCTTTACATCCTCCCTAGAAGTGGATTGAGCTTTGGGAAGGATTTTATTGACAACGATAGAGAGTAGAGGGTGGTCAGTTGTTGATACAATGGAGGCGATTCTTGTTACAAGCCTTAAGCATACAATGTTTCCTATCATCCAAGATCCATTTCAAGTTGTTCCAAGCCGCTCAAGCTCATGGTTTGTTTAATAATCAAGCAATTAAATGGTATCTTAGGTTATGTTGAGGGGAAGATGCCCGTTGGTTCCCTTTCTCTCCCCTTCTTCCCATCTCCACATCATCTACCCTATATGCATGGCCAATCAAAGGGAGGACGAGCTTGTGGAAGAACAATCTCAATTGTTGAGAGCCTATACATCCTCCATAGAAGTGGATTGAGCTTGGGGGAGGTTGTTATTCACAACGATAGAGGGTAGAGGGTGGTCAATTGTTGATACAATGTAGGCGAATCTTGTTGCAAGCTTCAAGCATACAACGTTTCCTATCATCCAAGATCGGTTTCAAGTTGTTCCAAGCCACTCAGGCCCATGGTTTGTCCAATAATCAAGTAATTAAATAGTATCTTTAGGTTATGTTGAGGGAAGCTGCCTATTGCTTCGCTTTCTCTCCCCTTCTTATCATCTCCACAACGTCTACCCTATATGCATGGCCAATCAAAGGGAGTTCGAGCTTGTGGAAGCACAATCTCCATCGTTGAGAGCCTATACATCCTCGATCGAAGTGGATTGAGCTTGGGGGAGGTTGTTATTCACAACGATAGAGAGTAGAGGGTGGTCAACTGTTGATACAATGGAGGCGAATCTTGTTGCAAGCATCAAGCATACAACGTTTCCTATCATCCAAGATCGGTTTCAAGTTGTTCCAAGCCACTCAGGCCCATGGTTTGTCCAATAATCAAGTAATTAAATGGTATCTTTAGGTTATGTTGAGGGAAGATGCCTGTTGCTTCGCTTTCTCTCCCCTTCTTCTCATCTCCACATCGTCTACCCTATATGCATGGCCAATCAAAGGGAGTTCAAGCTTGTGGAAGCACAATCTCCATCGTTGAGAGCCTATACATCCTCCATAGAAGTGGATTGAGCTTGGGGGAGGTTGTTATTCACAACGATAGAGAGTAGAGGGTAGTCAATTGTTGATACAATGGAGGCGAATGTTGTTGCAAGCTTCAACCATACAACGTTTCCTTTCATCCAAGGTCCGTTTCAAGTTGTTCCAAGCCGCTCACGCCATGATTTGTTTAATAATCAAGCAATAAAATGGTATCTTAGGTTATGTTGAGGGGAAGATGCTCGTTGCTTCCCTTTCTCTCCCCTTCTTCTCATCTCCACATCATCTACCCTGTATGCATGGCCAATCAATTAATAATATGCTCATAACATATTAAACATAGTAAACATGCTAATAATATGACAACACATTAATTTATCTTCCATAAATTAATAATATGTTCATAACATATTTAACATAAAATGATTGGCCCTAGGGCACAATCTCCAACACCAAGATGGCGCCATCCCCTTCCCAATTATCCTTGGAATTTTATTAATCAAAAACTTCCTTATTTTTGATTCACCAAAGATTCTGAGATGAGATCTTCACCAAATCTTTTGAATTCAAATATTTTGAAATCTCCATCAAATCTTTTGAATTCAAATATTATTTGAATTAATAAAACAATTTTATTCATCCAAATAATATCCCTTAGAGGCGCCACCCTCATTTTATTTAGGAATTTTATAATTCAATAATTTCCTAACTCTTAGGAACATTATCTGAATTATTTTCCTAATATTTAAATTGTCAATAATTAATCTCATTAATTATTTAAACAATTATTTATATTTAAATTTGTCTCACAAATCTAAATATGTCATCTGTAGATTAATTAAGACAAGACATAATGTCCCAGACATTTCCTCTGTGTCTTAAATCGTGTCACTCGCGTGACCCACGAATTAACCCTAATTCGTGTCCCTTTCAAATGGTGTTCAGTTCCTTCTCGTGTGTGACCCACCAGGCCCCACGTGAAGTTGGCAGTAGGGCATCCCCATGACCTACAAGTCGTGAGCGGACTCTAGCAAGCCATCACAACTACCCAAAACACGTGAGTTATCGTTTTTACTAAAACGACTTAACCTCAGTACCTCCGTGTCAGAGATCCGATTGTCCTACGATATCTTGGTTATGGACTAGGCACAGGAAAGTCATCCATAATCCAAACCACAACTTTCTCGATTCCCTGAGTAAGTCCCAATTCTTGAGTGGCCACTCGTTTTTCCTGGACAGACTCATCGAGGGCGCCAGTTAGATATCTCTCATATAGTGAGGGACAAAATCCCATTTTGGCCAATCCACATTCCACAGCAATGCAATCAACCAGACCCGTACTCAGCCCTTATAACTACCCTGTTACGGGCAGCGTTAGACTAAGCCAAAGTCTGACAACTGTAATGCCGGAATAATGATGAGCTCATGTCAAAGGCATCGCTACAGGCGTACAAGGAGAGGCAAGCTGATGACTAAACTCATGCAGGACTCTCTGGGTCAGTCCAGCAACTCGTAACCACCTTACATAATTGCACCATGACTCTCGTCCCAGCATCTAGTGCGTGCATCTCATGCACCGAGGTCATGTTGGTCTTTGTTCAGTTTTGTTCCCACAGAAATAATCGACCAGGGACAAATTTAGATTAATTATCTCATAATTAATCATGGATGTTATCATAGTAAACATGCTAATAATATCACAACACATTAATTTATCTTCCATAAATTAATAATATGTTCATAACATATTTAACATAAAATGATTGGCCCTAGGGCACAATCTCCAACAGGGGATGAGTGGAAAACAGCTTTCAAAACAAAACATGGTTTTAGTTTAGCTGGACATGGTGTTTTGCATGGTGTTTTGCATGGTGTTTTGCATCATCCCCTCTCTCTTCAAAAGGATTTGACCCCATATCTTTGCAATATGTCCTTCTCCTTTTATTTCGAGCTGAAAATCAAGCTGGACAACTAAACTAAAACCATGTTTTGTTTTGAAAGCTTTCAACACCATGCCAAAGGATTAAAAATCAAGCTGAAAACGCCACTTGAAAAATATGGGCTGAAAGATGAGCTGGACAACTTGATTTGGACTCAAAGACTTCAATTTAAAGAGATTGGACCAAGTGCTGCATATATGAAGACTCATTTGGGCTTAAATAATCATATTTTGGGCTTAATTTGATGTTTGTATTTTGGGTTTTAGTTTAGTGCGAATTTTATTAATTTTGGGCTAAATCATTTAAAGTCCATTAGTATTTTTAAGACATTTAAATCAGCATTATTATTTTAATTAGTTGGGCTTCATGTTTAAAAGTCCATTAGGGTTTTTATTAGTTGGGTTTAGTGTTTCATGACCCATTAGGGTTTCTTTTCACTTAGAGTATAAATACTCCCATAACACTTTGTAATTTCAGATTTGAGATTTGAGTTTATAATATTGTGAGTTTGGTTTATCCAACTTGTGAGAGTGTGTTCTCTTTAGGGTTCTTCATTGAACTTATAGACTTATCAAGGCTTGATCATCCTTGTGGCGTCTTCCAACACTTCGGGTCTTTGTTCGTTCGAGTGCAAGGGTTCAAGTGTGATCATCTAGGCCTTTGTTTAGCTTTCTTGGGGTTGTATATTTCAACCTGGTGGTGGGTTCGTGGGATTTTCCCTTGCGGGTTCGCACCATTTGGTATCAGAGCTTCAACCTAAACTCAGGTCATATCCTTTTTTTTTAATTTCGTGTTTTTGGACGTTCATAAAAACCTGTCTGTTCGGCCACTTTCCGGTGGAGTTTCCCTTGTGGGTTCGCACCATATTGTAATTCAGATTTGAGTTTGGTTTATCCAGCTTGTGAGAATGTTTTCTCTCTAGGGTTCTTCATTGAACTTATAGACTTATCAAGGCTTGATCACCCTTGTGGCGTCTTCCAACACTTCGGGTCTTTGTTCGTTCGAGTGCAAGGGTTCAAGTGTGATCATCTAGGCCTTTGTTTAGCTTTCTTGGGGTTGTATATTTCAACTTGGTGGTCGGTTCGTGGGATTTTTCCCTTGTGGGTTCGCACCAGAATCTTGTTGCAAGCCTTAAGCATACAATGTTTCCTATCATCCAAGATCCATTTCAAGTTGTTCCAAGCCGCTCACGCTCATGGTTTGTTTAATAATCAAGCAATTAAACGGTATCTTAGGTTATGTTGAGGGAAAGATGCTCGTTGCTTCCCTTTCTCTCCCCTTCTTCCCATCTCCACATCATCTACCCTATATGCATGGCCAATCAAAGGCAGGTCGAACTTGTGGAAGAACAATCTCAATTGTTGAGAGCCTATACATCCTCCCTAGAAGTGGATTGAGCTTGGGGGAGGTTGTTATTCACAACGATAGAGAGTAGAGGGTGGTCAATTGTTGATACAATGGAGGCGAATCTTGTTGCAAGCTTCAAGCATACAACGTTTCCTATCATCCAAGATCGGTTTCAAGTTGTTCCAAGCCACTCAGGCCCATGGTATGTTTAATAATCAAGCAATTAAATGGTATCTTAGGTTATGTTGAGGGGAAGATGCTCGTTGCTTCCCTTTCTCTCCCCTTCTTCCCATCTCCACATCATCTACCCTATATGCATGGTCAATCAAAGGGAGGTCAAGCTTGTGGAAGACAATCTCAATGGTTGAGAGCCTATACATCCTCCCTAGAAGTGGATTGAGCTTGGGGGAGGTTTTTATTCACAACGATAGAGAGTAGAGGGTGGTCAATTGTTGATAAAATGGATGCGAATCTTGTTGCAAGCTTCAAGCATACAACATTTCCTTTGATCCAAGATCCATTTCAAGTTGTTCCAAACCACTCACGCCCATGGTATGTTTAATAATCAAGCAATTAAATGGTATCTTAGGTTATGTTGAGGGGAAGTTGCCTGTCGCTTCACTTTCTCTCCTATTCTTCTCATCTCCACATTGTCTACCCTATATCCATGGCCAATCAAAGGGAGGTCGAGCTTGTGGAAGCACAATCTCAATCGTTGATAGCCTATACATCCTCCCTAGAAGTGGATTGAGCTTGTGGGGAGGTTTCTATTCACAACGATAGAGTGTAGAGGGTGGTCAATTGTTGATACAATGGAGGCGAATCTTGTTGCAAGCCTTAAGCATACAATGTTTCCTATCATCCAAGATCCATTTCAAGTTGTTCCAAGCCACTCACGCTCATGGTTTGTTTAATAATCAAGCAATTAAATGGTATCTTAGGTTATGTTGAGGGGAAGATGCTCGTTGCTTCCCTTTCTCTCCCCTTCTTCCCATCTCCACATCATCTACCCTATATGCATGGCCAATCAAAGGGAGGTCGACCTTGTGGAAGCACAATCTCAATTGTTGAGAGTCTATACATCCTCCCTAGAAGTGGATTGAGCTTGGGGGAGGTTGTTATTCACAACGATAGAGAGTAGAGGGTGGTCAATTGTTGATAAAATGGAGGCGAATCTTGTTGCAAGCTTCAAGCATACAACGTTTCCTGTGATCCAAGATCCATTTCAAGTTGTTCCAAACCACTCACGCCCATGGTATGTTTAATAATCAAGCAATTAAATGGTATCTTAGGTTATGTTGAGGGGAGGTTGCCCGTTGCTTCACTTTCTCTCCTATTCTTCTCATCTCCACATTGTCTACCCTATATCCATGGCCAATCAAAGGGAGGTCGAGCTTGTGGAAGCACAATCTCAATCGTTGAGAGACTATACATCCTCCCTAGAAGTGGATTGAGCTTGGGGGAGGTTGTTATTCACAACGATAGAGAGTACAGGGCGGTCAATTGTTGATAAAATGGAGGCGACTCTTGTTGCAAGCTTCAAGCGTACAACGTTTCCTATCATCCAAGATCGGTTTCAAGTTGTTCCAAGCCACTCACGCCCATGGTTTGTCCAATAACCAAGTAATTAAATGGTATCTTTAGGTTATGTTGAGGGAAGATGCTTGGTGCTTCGCTTTCTCTCCCCTTCTTCTCATCTCCACATCGTCTACCCTATATGCATGGCCAATCAAAGGGAGTTCGAGCTTGTGGAAGCACAATCTCAATTGTTGAGAGCCTATACATCCTCCATAGAACTGGACTGAGCTTGGGGGAGGTTGTTATTCACAACGTTAGAGAGTAGAGGGTGGTCAATTGTTGGTAAAATGGAGGCGAATCTTGTTGCAATCTTCAAGCATACAACGTTTCCTTTGATTCAAGATCCGTTGCAAGTTGTTCCAAGCCGCTCACGCCCATGATTTGTTTAGTAATCAACCAATTAAATGGTATCTTAGGTTATGTTGAGGGGAAGATGCTCGTTGCTTCCCTTTCTCTCCCGTTCTTCCCATCTCCACATCATCGACCCTATATGCATGGCCAATCAAAGGGAGGTCGAACTTGTGGAAGCACAATCTCAATTGTTGAAAGCCTATGCATCCTCCCTAGAAGTGGATTGAGCTTGGGGGAGGTTGTTATTCAGAACGATAGAGAGTAGAGGGTGGTCAATTGTTGATAAAATGGAGGCGAATCTTGTTGCAAGCCTTAAGCATACAATGTTTCCTATCATCCAAGATCCATTTCAAGTTGTTCCAAGCCGCTCACGCTCATGGTTTGTTTAATAATCAAGCAATTAAATGGTATCTTAGGTTATGTTGAGGGGAAGATGCTAGTTGCATCCCTTTCTCTCACCTTCTTCCCATCTCCACATCATCTACCCTATATGCATGGCCAATCAAAGGGAGGTCGAGCTTGTGGAAGCACACTCTCAATTGTTGAGAGCCTATACATCCTCCCTAGAAGTGGATTGAGCTTGGGGGAGGTTGTTATTCACAACGATAGAGAGTAGAGGGTGGTCAATTGTTGATAAAATGGAGGAGAATCTTGTTGCAAGCTTCAAGCATACAACGTTTCCTTTGATCCAAGATCCGTTTCAAGTTGTTCCAAACCACTCACGCCCATGGTATGTTTAATAATCAAGCAATTAAACGGTATCTTAGGTTATGTTGAGGGGAAGATGCTCGTTGCTTCCCTTTCTCTCCCCTTCTTCCCATCTCCACATCATCTACCCTATATGCATGGCCAATCAAAGGGAGGTCGAGCTTGTGGAAGCACAATCTCAATCGTTGAGAGACTTTACATCCTCCCTAGAAGTGGATTGAGCTCGGGGGAGGTTTTTATTCACAACGATAGAGAGTAGAGGGTGGTCAATTGTTGATACAATGGAGGCGAATCTTGTTGCAAGCCTTAAGCATACAATGTTTCCTATGATCCAAGATCCATTTCAAGTTGTTCCAAGCCGCTCTCGGTCATGGTTTGTTTAATAATCAAGCAATTAAATGGTATCTTAGGTTATGTTGAGGGGAAGATGCTCATTGCTTCCCTTTCTCTCCCCTTCTTCCCATCTCCACATCATCTACCCTATATGCATGGCCAATCAAAGGGAGGTCGAGCTTGTGGAAGCACAATCTCAATTGTTGAGAGCCTATACATCCTCCCTAGAAGTGGATTGAGCTTGGGGGAGGTTGTTATTCACAACGATAGAGAGTAGAGGGTGGTCAATTGTTGATAAAATGGAGGAGAATCTTGTTGCAAGCATCAAGCATACAACGTTTCCTTTGATCCAAGATCCGTTTCAAGTTGTTCCAAACCACTCACGCCCATGGTATGTTTAATAATCAAGCAATTAAACGGTATCTTAGGTTATGTTGAGGGGAAGATGCTCGTTGCTTCCATTTCTCTCCTCTTCTTCCCATCTCCACATCATCTACCCTATATGCATGGCAAATCAAAGGGAGGTCGAGCTTGTGGAAGCACAATCTCAATCGTTGAGATACTTTACATCCTCCCTAGAAGTGGATTGAGCTTGGGGGAGGTTT
>QANZ01006808.1:2946-17711 GCA_003254925.1 Chamaecrista fasciculata
ATTTGAATTTGAATTAAGATATTCTAGGAATATTTTAATTAGATATTCAAAGCCTAAATTAATGATATTAGAGAATATCATGGATTTTATATTTATAAAATTAGTGTAATTTTAGTAAATATAAAAAGCCTAAAGTCGACTAGCTCCCAAGAGACACCATAGTTGGTCATGCCTTGCACATTCTGAAACCCTAGCTCACCAATAGAGAGAGAAGTCGAATTCCTCCTTGTAGAGAGAGAAAATTTCGACACCCACCTTCCTAGAGAGAGAAGTCGATTTTCTTCTAAGGAGTTAGAAGAGTTATCGAAAGTTGTGGGTTCTGAGGGTTTATAGACAACAATAGAACAAAAGGAGTTTTGTTGCTGATTGTTGATCTGTGGCGCCATCCACCTGGAGTTCAAAGAAAGAGTTCCTGAATTCAGAATCTGTAGGTTGGATCCCGAGTCTCTTTGGAGAAAGAGGCGTGGAGGCTAGCACCTCGTGTTCGGGAAACTGTTCGTGTGGATCACCGGTAGAGGAAGGACGTGGAGACGGACTTCTAGACTCACCAGTATCACCAATCCGATTGAAAGCCTGAGGTATAACACTTTTCATATCTGGTTTTAAATTCAGCTAGTGGATCTCAGGGTGGGTTTTCCTCGGGGGCGCAAGTTTTTTTTTAATTTACGTTTCTTCCGCTGCGTGTTTCCCTGGGGATTTCCCAACAGTTAATGCCATCATTGTTAGAGGAAACAGGCCTATAGGAAACCCTACCCAAGCTACTCAAGAGCCAAAGGGAGATACTTAAGTGACACTTGAGAAACCTAAAAAAGAACTAATAGAGATCAAAGAAGAAGGCCACGAAGAGTTTAGATCCATAATAGAGAAACATTGTAGGTATGCCCAATTATTCTTTGGATTAAACTATAAGAAGGAAATCCCAGCCATAAAGCAATTGGAAACTAAAGTAGAAGATCTACCCTTTCCAAGCTCCCATATAATGACTAAGGAAAAACTAGATGAAAAGAAGGATAAGGAGTTGGTAGATTTGTTTGGAAAATTAGAAGTAAATACCTCCTTATTAGAAATATTTAGGAAGGTCCCTAGGTACACCAAAGTACTCAAGGACTTAGTTGCAAGAAAGAGAATAGCTCAAAAGAAGCTTCATTTAAGCCCTACCATTTTAGCCCTCTTAGAACCTAGATTGCCTACAAAACGCAAGGACCCTGGTTCCTTCACCATTCCTTGTATGATAGGGAGAGCTATAATCAATGGAGCGCTGAAGGACACAGGGTTGATCAACGTTATGCCCAAAACAGTCTATGATTCCTTGAATATTGAAGGACTGAAGGAAACAGGTTTGATCCTGCAACTAGCTGACAAAAGTAGTTGATGCCCCTTAGGGATAGTTGAGGATGTCCTAGTGAAAGTAAAAGACTTAATCTTTCTAGCAGATTTCTATGTCCTAGACATCGATAGTGAGAGAGCTAGCGACTACACAATAATATTAGGAAGACCTTTCCTACGGACTGCTAATGTCAATATTAGCAAGAAGGATGGAAAGATCTCTGTGGAGGATGGGCATGAAAAGATCACTCTCACGATGTACAATACGAAGCAATTAGACGATAAATTCTCTGTGTTAGGGACACAAAGTATTCGTGTTGGGAAATCACAGAGCGAGCGCAGCGGAAAAATTAAAAAAAAAAAACTTAAAACCTTTAAATATGCTAACTCTGTGATTCCTTCCAGGATCCACTAATTATATTTATACCAGAAAAGTAAAGATGTTTACCTATATTTCAATCGGTGACTTATCGTGTTCGCCAATTTGAGAAGTCCACTCCGAGTGTCCTTCCTCTACCGGTGATCCACACGAGCAGTTTGGCAGATGCCTAGGTGCTAGCCTCCTTCACTTCTTCCCAAGTGAATACGGGGACTCTATCTATGATTCTTGAAAGATCAAGAACGGTTCTTGATCCTCAAGATTGATTGGCGTACACTAGTATTATCAAGTGCAGGTCTAACTCCCTTTCTCCAAGTAGAAAATCGACTCACTCTCACAAAACTAGGACTTGGCGAATTTTTACTCTCAAAAGGGCTCTAGGCGAAATTCTTAGTCTGACCAAGAATTGGTTGTGGGTTGTATTTGGCGCCTAGGCCTATGTGAGGGTATTTATAATTTCCTCATTCTTAAATTTAGGGAATCCTAATCCAATTAGTGAATCCCTAAAATCTTGAATATCTACTTCATTTTGAAATCTTTTGAACATTTCAAAAGACTCTGACTTGAGCTTCATTAGGTAGACATAGCAAACCTACTGAAGTCATCAGTAAACGTGATGAAGTAAGAGTAACCACCTCTAGCTTGAGTACTCATGGGTCCACATACATCACTATGTATGATCTCCAATAAGTCGGATGCCCTTTCACTGTGTCCAGTAAAGGGCGCCTTTGTCATCTTTCCAAGTAAACAAGATTCGCAAGCATCATATGATTCAAAATCAAATGAGCTTAGAAGTCCATCTTTATGGAGCTTCTCTAGGCATTTCTCGTTTATATGGCCTAAACGACAATGCCAAAGGTATGTAGGATTAGATTCGTTAATCTTAATCCTTTTCGTATCAATGTTATAAATTTCATTATTACGTTGTTGTTCCAATTTCAAGATGTAATGATTATCATGCAAATCTCCATAAGCAAATAAAACATCATCGTTATAAATTGAACATCTACCATTGCCATTAACACAAGTAAATCCTTCCTTATCCAAATAAGAAAGTGAAATAATATTCAAACTTAACGAATGTACGTAATAACAATTGTTCAAAACAAAAATAAGCCTAGTGGGCAAAACAAGCTCGTATGTTCCCACGGCAACAGCAGCAACCCTTACTCCATTACCCACTCGTAGGTCCACCTCGCTTCTGTCCAGCTTCCTCGTGTCTCTAAGACCCTGCACATTGGTACAAATGTGAGAACCACATGCTGTATCTAATACCCAAGTGGTTCGAGCAGGAAAATGAACATTTATAACATAGATACCTGAAGTAGAGGGCCCGGTCCCTCTCTTCTGTTTCTTTAGATCTTCCATGTACAGCTTGCAATTCCTCTTCCAGTGTCCTGGCTTCTGACAGAAAAAGCAAACTGCATCCTTCGAGGGCTCTGCCTTCTTGGCAGGTTGTGGGTTGGGGTTGGACGCCGGCTTGGTCTCACCAACCGCGGTAGTTCCGTTCCTCTTTCCTTTGCCCTTTCCCTTGCCCTTACCTTTCTGAACCATCAAGACAGTGCTAGGCGCCTTTTTGATGGATGGCTCAACAGTCTTGAACATCCCATGCAGTTTAGAAACAGATTTCTCCATTCCATTCATGTTAAAGTTCATGACAAACTGGTCATAACTTTTGGGTAGCGAGTTCAGGATCAAATCCGTCGCAAGCTCTGGAGAGATGGGAAATCCCAGCCTACCAAGGTGATCTATGTACCCCTTCATCTTCATGACATGGGCACTAACAGATGCACCTTCAGCCATTTTGCAAGAGTATAGAGCCTTATTGGTCTCAAATCTCTCTTGTCTAGCCTGTTGCTGGAACATTTCCTTTAGATGGGTGACCATCTCAAAATTCGTCTTGTCCTCCATGTTCTTTTGTAACTCGGGGACCATAGTGGCTAGCATTAGGCAAGCGACATCCACGACGTCATTGAAATGCTTCTCATAAGCAGTTCTTTCAGCTCTTGGAGCGCCGGCTGCAGGCTCAGCAGGGCAGGGTATTTCTAGGACATACAATTTTCTTTCCTTGGTGAGAACAATTCTCAAGTTTCGATACTAGTCAAGAAAGTTTGTCCCAGACAACTTGTCCTTCTCAATGATAGATCGCAGTGATAGTGTTGAACTATTGTTTGCCATTTGATTCTACAATTTAAGATATGAAAGTCAATTAGCAAAATATATCCACCATTTTATAAAACCCAGAAAAATTATTATTAGTGGCTAAGACCCATATTTCACCAAAGGTTATTTAGGTTATTTAGGTAGGTAACTCTTTACCAATCACATCTCATGTGACTCTTAGATCTTTATGGGACTGTATCATCATATGATACTTATTGTGGCATGTTTATCCCATCTAATGCCTTGAGATCCAAATCTTATTTGATAACCCCATTAAGTCACACAATAAAACTTGTGAATGGCCAACTTCAAAACAACGAGGCAAAAGCCCAACCAAATATGATCAAGGCCCATTGAACACGTGCCGCGGAGGTGATCACCGCATTCAACAAACCAAGACTTCAATGAGGCATTGCGTAGAAAAATTCCATTCACCCGTGTCTCCCCAAGATAAAAGTGGGTACGTGCAGCGGAGGCTATCACCACCCCACGATGATCAAGAAAATAACAGGGTTGTTTTATTGATGGCATTAAAACTTAAGATTTTAAAAGGGTTCAATTTTAAAATGTTCCGTTTTGGTTCAATTTTAAATCTAATTTTAAAATTAAACGAGTTGAGCCTTGTGTTTTCCCCGCATGTATCATAAATTTAAAACACATGCACGAATTTTGTATTTCATACAAAATCCTATGCTCGTATCGTATACGTGATTGTGCGTGAATTGCATCACATACAAAATACTAAATGCATAAATATAACCGTGTTCAAATATGGCCCATCTACCCTAAATTCCCTCAAGCCAATGAGAGAACTTTTGTAAAATGAAAAATAAGATTATATTGGGAAAGCCTCAGTTACATTGAGGTGAAAAATAAAATAAAAATTACATCCAGAAATTTAGGGAGACGACACGCAGGCCGTATTTACCAAAAATACCTAAAGCCATATCCAACACCACATCCATACATGAACACTTCATATATTTAAAAACATACACGGCTATCATACAAAACACAACAAAACGATTTTAATTGTGGTTCAATTAGGGTTTGTGCAATTTAACATGCCTCCTTGAAATTAGGTACTGTACCAATAATTAAAAATTCAGGAATCAAATTCAAGAATTTGAACTATTGGCCCAAAATTAATAAATTCTAAATTTAAAATTTTTGACTTCCATATAATATTATAATTAAAACGATTTTAACTACAATACGCATAGGGTTCGACCAAGACCCAAAATTCAAGAAAATTCTTTAAATCAATCCAATTGATTTCCTATGTATCAAATACATAAACTTGCACCAATCTTTTAGATTAGGTTTGACAAACATGTGGTGGATTTTCGCAATAACTTTAAGCATACGATTAAAAACTCTAAACACCCAACATACATCTCATGTATATCACAGAAACTAGTATAAACATACAATTAGACAGGCTCTGATACCACTGTTGGGAAATTACAGAGCGAGCGCAGCGGAAAAATTAAAAAAAAAACTTAAAACCTTTAAATATGCTAACTCTGTGATTCCTTCCAGGATCCACTAATTATATTTATACCAGAAATGTAAAGATGTTTACCTATATTTCAATCGGTGACTTATCGTGTTCGCGAATTTGAGAAGTCCACTCCGAGTGTCCTTCCTCTACCGGTGATCCACACGAGCAGTTTCGCAGATGCCTAGGTGCTAGCCTCCTTCACTTCTTCCCAAGTGAATACGGGAACTCTATCTATGATTCTTGAATGATCAAGAACGGTTCTTGATCCTCAAGATTGATTGGCGTACACTAGCATTATCAAGTGCAGGTCTAACTCCCTTTCTCCAAGAAGAAAATCGACTCACTCTCACAAAACTAGGACTTGGCGAATTTTTACTCTCAAAAGGGCTCTAGGCGAAATTCTTAGTCTCACCAAGAATTGGTTATGAGTTGTATTTGGCGCCTAGTCCTATGTGAGGGTATTTATAATTTCCTCATTCCTAAATTTAGGGAATCCTAATCCAATTAGTGAATCCCTAAAATCTTCAATATCTTAATTCTGTAATTAATATATTACAGGGAATCTTGCTTTATAATATCACACTTTTATATTATAATTCAAAATTCAATAGGTGGCAATTCGAATTTGATAGTCAAGATCAAATCTTGAAATCAAATCTTGATTGCTCAAATCCTATTGGTTGGAATGAGTCATGAGGAATTGATTTTAGAATTAAAATATTACTTTAATATTTTATACCATAAAATTCAAATTGCACACATCTTTTAAATTCAAAATGCAAGATAAAATCTTGCACCCCAAGAAAACAAGATAAGCGCCACCCTCATGTTGCTTTAGAGGAATTCCATAACAACCCAAAATCTTAGGTAGTTATGACCAACTTTGTTAATTCCTAACAATATTGAATTAAAATATTACGTTAATATCTTTTAATTCAAACTTTGAATCTTGAATGTAAAATCAAATCTTGAATTAAAATTCAAATCTTGATATCTTATTTTAATTAACAAAACATTTTTATTAATTAAAACAAGATCAAAAGAGGCGCCACCCTCATTCCTTGTTCCCCAAGTATTAGTGAATTTAATAAATCAATAATCTCCTAACTTTTAGGAAGCCTATTTAATTTATTATTCCCTAATATTTTAAACAAGGATTTAATTGTAAACTATTTAACAATTAATATTTTAAATTTGTCCAACAAATTTAAATATCACAAACATAGTTATTTATTTTAAGACAAGATTTAATGTCCTAAGACATTCAACTATGTCTTAAATTGTGTCAGCAAAGTGACTCACGAATTAACCCTAATTCGTGTCCCAAAAATGGCATCTTGATCCTGCTGATGTGTGACCCAGCAGGCCTCACGTGAAGTTGGCAGCAAGTCATCTCTGTGGCTCACAAGTCGAGAGCGGACTCTAGCAAGCCATCACGACTACCCAAAACACGTGAGTTATGGCTTTAATGTTAACGACTTAACTTAAGTAGCACCTTGTCATAATCCCTATTGTCACACGATATTTTGGTCATGGATTAGGAACGAGAATGTCATCCATAATCCAAACCACAACTTTCTCGATTCCCTGAGTTAGTCCCATTTCCCAGCGTGGCCATGCATTTCTTGGACAGATTCATCGAGGGCGCCAGTTAAATATCTCTCATCTTAATGAGGGACAAAATCCCATCGTGGTCAACCACATTCCTCAGCACGGAAATCAACCAAACCCGTACCTAGCCTGTATGGCTACCCTGCTACGGGCAACGTTGGACTAGGCCAAAGTTTGACAACTACAATGCCGGAATAGTCAAGACCTCAGGTCTAAGGCTATCGTGACAGATGTACAGGAGAGGCTAGCTTATGACTAAACCCATGCAGGATTCCTCGGGTTGGTCCAGCAACTTGTAACCCTTTACATAATTGCACCATGACTCTCGAGAAGCATCTAGTGCATGTATCTCTATACACCGAGGTCATGCTGGTCTTGGTTTATTTACGCTCCCACATGAATGATCGACCAGGGACAGTTTTAGATTAATTATCATATAATTAATCAAGGACTCTATCATAGTAAACATGCTAATAATATGATAACAACATAATTTATCTCTATAAATTAATCAAAAACCATATGTTCAAACAAAACATATATATATAAAATGATTGGCCCTAGGGCACAATCTCCATCAATTCCTACATCTAGCAAGGATTTAGGACTCACATCTCTATTTAATAACCAACCTAAGGAGGACCACGAGCTTACATATCTCTTAAACTTAGTGGCTCACGATCCTACCCCACATATACCTGAAATAAACTTCGAAGATACAAACCTTAGTTCATTATTCGAAGAGGAGGAAGACCTCACAACTTCCAAGGTTAAACAGAAACCAGTACTGAGCCATAATACTTCCAAGCGCAAGCCTGAATGGCAACCTGCGCACCGTAAAAATAAAATAACCAAGCTATAGCTCCATGCTATAGTGTTTCGCATTTTGCAGAAGAAGAGATAGGTATGGAAGATTTTGATTGCCTGCTCTTAGATGAGTACAAACCTGACCGGACACCCGTCGTAAGGTGTCAAACGGATCAAATTTAATTTATACTCGAGCCTCTCAAGTATAAACTATATTTATTAAAATATAGTATAGATGCGTACCCAAGGTCGAACTCTCGTGGAACTCAATGTGATGAGGTAAGAAGAATTGTGACGTAGACTTTAACTTCTATTCTTGAGGGTTGTCACGATTTAATAAGATATTTAAGAGTCAAAACAATACTTGAGAGAAAACCCTAGAGATGGACTATCATAGTTTTTTCATCATAAAGACTAAATAATGAATATGCATTTACTTTTCTATGTTAGAACATGTATTTAAACTATAAACACAATTAAGCAAACAATAGAGAGGGTACAAGATTAGCATAGGTAACTCATCCATGATTGGATTCATGAGCTACTTGCCAAAGCTCTTCGGGACAATCTATATTATTGTCACATCGGAACAATAAACACACATATGTATATATATATATCAATAACGATCCTAGTTATGCAAACAAGTTATTGTAAACCACTCTTTAGCAAACCTTAAAGAGCTACTTCATTAATCGTGAGAGAGACAGACTCTGGGAATGTCAAGGTCCCATTACTTTAACGAAATATGATCTATGACTTATATATAACAAACTTTAACAATTACACTTGAAAGAGTTAGTCATACCTCATAAATGCAACATCAACATCTGGACTTAATCATCGAAACATGGTGAACTCAAGTCACATCCTTGAGGCATTCCTCAAGTATCTACCTAATTAGTTACTCATGCTCTAAGATGAGAACTTTTCTATTCTAAAGAGAATCGGTGTAAATTAGTCGAAGTCAATGCTTTGAGCGTGTAATGACAACCCCTATTTATAGTGTGGAGTAGTGTGCTTGATCCGCAAGTTAAGGGAAGATTTTTGCCTCTGGGCCGTGGGCTGCACCGGCGGCCCAATACGAAGGCGCAGCGAAATATCTGTGACATTTCGATTATATCTTCTTATCTTGAATCGTAGCCGTGCAAAACATACTCTACTACTTCTGAATATTCTGAGCCGCGAGATTTCCCATTTTGAGACGGCGCAAATTCAATATCTTCTAAAGCTTATTTCTTGACGTCATATTCTGGAATATTCCTGCGCCGTGTGAATCACCGAATCTGGGCCGGCGACCCATGTGGCGGTGCAAGGATTTCTTGTGCTCAACGCGATCTTCTGGATTATTCTGATATTTCCCTCTTAGTTTGGCCCTGTTTGGATATCTGAAACACTGAATAAACCATTTGATGGAGATTGTGCCCTAGGGCCAATCATTTTATATGTATGAACATATTGTTTAACTGATTTATGAATGATAAATTATGTCGTTATCATATTATTAGCATGTTTACTATGATAACAATCCTTAATTAATTATGTGATAGTTATTCTAAATTGTCCCTGGTCGATTATTCACGTGGGAACGTGAATGAACTAAGACCAGCATGACTTCGGTGTATAGAGATACACGCATGTGATGCTTCTCGAGAGTCATGGTGCAATTATGTAATGGGTTACAAGTTGCTGGACCGACCCAGAGAAAACTGCATGGGTTTAGTCATGAGCTAGTCTCTCCTGTACACCTGCCACGATGCCATTAGACCTGACGTCTTCATTATTCCGGCGTAGATGCTGAACTTTGCCTTAGTCGAACGTTGCCCGTAACAGGGTAGCCATACATGCTAGGTACGGGTTTAGTTGTTTGCCATGCTGAGGAATGTGGTTGGCCAATAAGGAATTTTGTCCCTCATTAAGTTGAGAGATATTTGACTGGGCCCCTCGATGAGTTTGCCAAGGAATGTGTGGCCACACAGGGTAATTGGACTAACTCAAGGAATCGAGAAAGTTATGGTTTGGATTACATGGATGACTTTCCCATGCCTTATCCATGACCAAAATATCGTGTGACAATAGGGATTATGACAAGGTGGTACTAAGGTTAAGTCATTGATGTTAAAACGATAACTCAAGTGTTTGGGAAGTCGTGATGGCTCGCTAGAGTCCGCTCTCGACTTGTGAGTCATAGAGATGGCTTGCTGCCAATTTCACATGAGGCTTGCTGGGTCACACATGAGCAGGATCAAGATACTGTAATGGGACACGAATTAGGGTTAATTCGTGAGTCACTTTAGTGACACAATTTTAGACATAGATGAATGTCTTAGGACATGAAGTCTTGTCTTAAATAAAATCTACATTTGTAATATTTAAATTTGTTAGACAAGTTTAAATATATTAATTGTTAAATAGTTAATTTGATTAATCTATTTACAATTGAATTCTTGTTTAAAATATTAGGTAATAATGAATTGACTAAGTCTCCTAAGAGTTAGGGGATTATTGATTTATTAAATTCTCTAATAGTGAAGAATAAGATGAGGTGGCGCCTCACTCTTGAATTTAATTAATGAAATATGATTTTGTTAATTTGAATTCAAGACTTAAATTTGAATTAAGATATTAGGGTAATATTTTAATTCAATTTGTTAAGGAAATTAATAAGTTGGTTATAACTTCCTAAGAGTTAGGATTGTTTTCTTATTTATTAAATTCCTATAAAACAAACAAGAAGGGGGCGAATTCTTGGAGATTCAAATGCAAGATTTGATCTTGCATTTTGAATTTCAAGAATGCATTTTGAATTTTAGGTTAAGATATTAATGTAATATTTTAATTAAGAATTCAAATCCTCTTGACTCATTCCAACCAATGGGAAGTGTGCATTCTAGATTTAGGTTTCAAGATATGATCTTGAAATTTAAATTGAGATTGCCTCTTAATCTTGAATTCTAATATTAATGTAATTTTATAATCAAGATTTTGTGATTCCCTAATTTGAGGAATGGGGACTCTTTAAAACACAATAAAAGGTCGCATATCCTAAGAGGAAAAGAGGGAGTTTCGAACTAACCCTAAACTTAGGGCTTAAAGGGCGAGTTGTGTGTGAGAGTAAGGAGAGGCCAAAAAAAAAACCTAGAGTAAGTGTGGCCAAGAAATTCGTTCTTGGAAGTGTGCTCATCTCTTTAGTTTTGGTGAGGAATTTTTGAGGGAAAATTTCATACTAGTGCGCCACTTTGATTCTTGTATATTTCAAGAAGTGTTCTTGAAATTTCAAGGTTTGTAGATTGGTTCCCATAATCTCTTGGAGAAGAGATTGGAGGCTAGCACCTGAGTATCTGCCAAACTGTTCGTGTGGATCACCGGCAGAGGAAGGACACTAGTCTGTGGACTTCTTGGAATTGCAATCATTCAAGCATCCGTTTGATTTGGGTAAACAACTTATCTCACTGGTATAAACACAATTAGTGGAGCCTATGGAAGAGATTATAAAATTTTATTTTTAACTTTTTCGCTGCGTTTGCTCCATAATCTCCAACAGTGGTGCACGACACGATTAGTGGAGCCTATGGAAGAGATTATAAAATTTTATTTTTAACTTTTCCGTTTTTCATTCGATATGCTCAAATTTTGCGATTATCCACGAAACGATTTTAACCTAATCTAAGAATGGTGCAAACTTATGTATTTGATACATAAGGTAATAAATTTGATTGATTAAAATTTTCTTGAAAAGTTTTGGTCTTGGCCAAAATTGTATGTGTTTTTTTTAATTAAAATTGTTTTGTTTATTTTATTGTATGGTGTCTTCTCAACTGCCTTGGACGGAACACGGTTAAGTGTGAACACAGCAGCTTCTAAAGCATACCCCCAAAAGGATGGCGGAAGATCAGCTTGACTCATAGATCGAACCATATCCAATCAAGTTCGATTCCTCCTCTCAGAAACACCATTCCACTGTGGGGTTCTAGGAGGAGTAAGTTGTGAGACTATCCCACAACTTCTAAGATGATCAATAAATTCTTGACCCAAATACTAGCCTCCTCAATCATATCGATGGACTTTGATTTTCTTGTCAAGTTGGTTCTCTACCTCACTTTGAAATCTCTTGAACACTTCAAAAGACTCTGACTTGTGCTTCATTAGGTAGACATAGTCAAACCTACTAAAGTCGTCAGTGAACGTAATGAAATATGAGTAACCACCTCTAGCTTGAGTACTCATGGGTCCACATACATCACTATGGATGATTCCCAATAAGTCAGATGCCCTCTCACTGTGCCCAGTGAAAGGGCGCTTTTGTCATTTTACCAAGTAAACAAGATTCGCAAGCATCACATGATTCAAAATCAAATGAGCTTAGAAGTCCATCTTTATGGAACTTCTCCAGGCGTTTCTTGCTTATACGGCCTAAATGACAATGCCAAAGGTATGTAGGATTAGATTCGCTAATCTTAATCCTTTTCGTATTAATGTTATAAATATTGTTATCATGTCAACGTTCTAATTTTAAGATGTAATGATTATCTTGCAAATCACCATAAGCAAATAAACATCATCTTTATAAATTGAACACCATTCTTTACTATTAACACATGCAAAACCTTCCTTATCAAATAAGGAAGAGAAACATTGTTTGAACTTAAAGAAGGTACATAAAAACAATAAAATAAGCCCAGAGGGCAAAACAAGCTCGCATGTTCCTACAGCAATAGCAGCAACCCTTGCTCCATTGCCTACTCGTAGGTCCACCTCGCTTCTATTCAGCTTTCTACTGTCTCTAAGACCCTTCACGTCAAATGTGAGAACCACATGCTGTATCTAATACCCAAGTGGTTAAAGTAGAAAAGCGAACGTATATAACGTTGATACCAGAAGTAGAGACCTCTGTTGGAGATTGTGCCCTAGGGCCAATCATTTTATGTAAATATGTTTTGAACATATTATTAATTTATAGAGATAAATTAATGTGTTATCATGTTATTGTTGGGAATCCTAGGCGCCAAACGCAGCTGAAGCAAAATAAAACTGAAAAATAAAGCGCCTAGGCCCTAGAATTCCCGAACGGATCCGCTAGTAGAATTTAAAACTTTTAGATAGTGGTATACCTCACGAGTTTCAATCGGTTGTACAAGGCGTGTGCAAGGAGCCCACTCTCTGCGTTCTCCCTCTGCCGGTAATCCACACGAACAGTTTCTTGGGCACCAAGGTGCTAGCCTTCCGTTCTTTTCTCCAAAAGAACTAGGGACCAATCTATAGTGTTTGAATTTCAAGAACTCCTTCTTGAATTCAACTACAAAACGGCGCACAGAAGAAACCCCCCACAAGAACTCCTTCTTGCCCTTTCTTCTCTCAAACCCTAGTTATGGAGCCTGTTGGAGATTGTGCCCTAGGGCCAATCATTTTATAGATATGTTGTGAACATATCAATTAATTTATGGAGATAAATTAATGGTTATCATGTTATCAGCATGTTTACTATGATAACAGTCCGTGATTAATTATGAGATAATTAATCTAAATCTGTCTCTGATCGATTGTTTTCGTGGGAGCGAAAATGAACTAAGATCAGCATGACCTCGGTGCATAGGGATGCGCGCACTAGATGCTGGAACGAGAGTCTTGGTGCAATTACGTAAGGGGTTACGAGTTGCTGGACTGACCTGGAGAGTCCTGCATGGGTTTAGTTATCAGCTTGCCTCTCTTGTACGACTGTCACGACGCCTTAGACCTGAGGTCATCATTATTCCGGCGTTGCAGTTGTCAGACTTTGGCTTAGTCTAACGTTGCCCGTAGCAGGGTAGCCATAAGGGCTAAGTACGGGTTTGGTTGATTGTCGTGCTGAGGAATGTGGATTGACCAAAATAGGGATTTTGTTCCCCATTAAATTGGGAGATATCTTACTGGCGCCCTCGATGAGTCTGTCCAGGAAATGCATGGCCACGCTAGGATATGGGACTGACTCAAGGAGATCGAGAAAGTAAAGGTTTGGATCATGGATGACTTTCCTGTGCCTGATCCATAACCAAGATATCGCAGAACAATAGGGTCGGTGCCAAGGAGGTACGAAGGTTAAAATCGGTTTTGGTAACAAACGATCACTCACGTGTTTTGGGTAGTCGTAATGGCTTGCTAGAGTCCGCTCACGACTTGTAGGACATGGGGATGACCTACTGCCAACTTCACGCGGGGCCTGCTGGTCACACACGAGCAGGATTAGAACACACTTTATAAGGGACACGAATTAGGGTAATTCGTTGGTCACTCCGTGGCCTAATTTAAGACACAGAGGAAATGTCTGGGACATTATGTCTTGTCTTAAATTTTCTATAGATTAAATAATTGTTAAATGATTAATAGAGATTAATTATTTACAATTTAAATATTAGGAATAATAAATCAAATAATTCCTAAAAGTTAGGAGATTATTGATTTATAAAATTCCCTAATATTGGCATAGAGGGTGGCGCCTCATTTTAAGGTGATTTAATTAATAAAAATGTTTTATTAATTTAAGTCATGAGTTTGAATTTGAATTTGAGATTCAAGATTTGAATTAAGATATTGAGGTAATATTTTAATTCAATAAAGAATTTAAATTCAAGATTCAAAATTTGAATTGAAGATATTATGGTAATATTTTAATTCAAAAACATTGGGATAAAATAAGTTGGTTATGACTTCCTAAGAGTTAGGAATTATTTTTGATTTATAAAATTCCCTAGTAATTGAAGGCATATGGCGCATGGCATCTTGTGGGACCCAAGGGAGATTTGATCTTCCATTTGATTCTCCAAGATAGCATTTGAATTTGAATTAAAATATTATGGTAATATTTTAATTAGATATTCAAGTCATAAAATATGATATTATTGTAATGTCATGATTTTATAATTATTAAAATTGCCTAATTTTGATAATTATAGCTTAAAAAGTGTTGGAGATTGTGCCCTAGGGCCAATCATTTTATTT